>PVJD01012872.1:0-37218 GCA_004026545.1 Mormoops blainvillei | reverse complement strand
ATATTTAATATTTCTGACGAGTGTGGCCCAGAATGCCCCTAACTCAGATTAAGTCAGTTGGGCAATTCTATCCATATTTTCATTACTTCAGGGTATTAGCTGACACTACTTAAGAAGGCCTGCTGATTGCACATTGCGTAAATAAACTGCCTCCCACTCTGAATAAAATTATGTCCTTATCCTGAGCAGCACACTTGAGGAAAATGGCAAAACTTCAGAGCCTCACTTTATTGAAATTTTTATTCTCACAGTGAAAATAATCTAATTAAAGAATATATAAGAGTGTGTGTTTGTGTAACTGCTGCCTTCCCCACTCCTCCCCCCCTGAGAAGTGTCTGTGTAGGTCCCTCCCCTAGTGCTCTGTTCTGCAAACTCTAGCTGCTGGGGATCTCCCCCTAACTCTCATCCCCTCTTCTACTGAAGGAGTCTACTGGGACATGCCTGGGCGACCCCTCTGGCACCAGAGTGACAACTCTCTTAGGGCAATGGGGCTCACCTCGTTTGTTTCCCACCTTTCTGAAATCACTGTTGTTCATTGCTTGATGTCTGGGGCTTGAACGCCAGTTTTACCTGTGTTGCTCAGGATTTTGATTGTGTCAGGTGGGAAGGTAAATCCAATCCTAGCTACTCCAGCTGAGATGAATGTGATATCTCTCAGGTTTATTACTTAACTTTTACATTTCATTTCTAAATATTAATATGAGGTTTTAAACAATATATACAAATATAATCTACAAATAATATACTGTGGGTGTGGACAGAATTCATTCTTTAAAAATAAGATCCCACGTTGGATAGAGTTGCCAGTACATACTATCTGTTTAAAAATTGGTTTTCGATGTAGTAGTAACATCTCGAAACAATAATTTTAACTAAAAGGATGCAACTTCTAGATCTGATAAATATCTTAAATCAAATTTTCATATTTATTACCTTTGTGCTCATTTTTGAGTTATATTGAAACTTCAGTGTTTCTCAAACTTCCTATTTTAAACCAGTTGTTCATTATGGGTAAATGCTGTATAATATATATCTAAGAATAAAATGTTTCTCTGCATAATGGGCAAAGTCAACACTAACTAGGAAATAAGGTTCAGTGTCCTCAGCAGGGCCCCCAGTGAGGAGCTGTCTGGTCTACCTTGTGTTTCAGTCCAGCCTGATTTCCTGCACCTTATACTACATGCCCATGCAGTATTGAAGAGCTCATAATTCTCTGCACCTACTCTGTTTCTTGCCTCTGCCCTGTCTCTTATGCTATTCTCTCTTCCTAATGATGCCTGTCCTCCTTTTTCAACCTAGAAAATTTCTAGTTAGCCTCCAAAACAATTTATATGCCTTTTATTGCAGGAAGTTTCTCTTAATCACCTCACTTTGGGCATAGTGTCCCCCACATTACCACCAATGAATACTTTGATCTCTGCACATACCATATTATATTAACATTATGTTTACTTGTATGCATTCTAAAATAAACTGAAGAGCAGAGATATATGTTTATGTGTCTGGAACCCCATCATCTAGCACAGTGCTTGTCACAGAGCAGGTGTTCGACAAATGTTGGTCATAAATAAGTGAACTATTGGTTGAGTGAGATACCTTTCTCATTCTGAAACAGTACTTTTCTAAAATGTTTAAGCCTTCATACATATTGGTTGATTTGATTCTAATTAAAAGAATTCTGCATTACCAATTTTGCTTCTACCTAAGGCATAGGTTACAGTGGGCTGTTCCCTAATGCCAGGTCCACTCTTTTTGTTCTCTCTCAGTTTGGAAGTTTTGTATTTTATTTCTTGGAATATTCTTGCAATGGACTGAAGGTCTGTGTATCCCAAAATTCATATGTTGAAACTCTAGTCCCAATGTGATGAAATTTGTAGGTGGTGTTTGGGAGCAGTAATGAGGCCATGAGTGTGAAGTTCTCATGAATGGGATGAGTGTCCTTACAAGAAAAAGCTAGAGAACTAGTTAGCTCTCTTTCACCATGTGAAGTCACATTGAGAAACCAGCATCTGCAATTTAGAAGAGGGTCTCTCATCAGAACCTGACCATGCTGGCACCCTGATGTCACGCTTCTAGCCTCTAGAACTATGAGACATAAATTTCTGTTGTTTATAAGCTATTCTGTTTATGGCATTATGTTATAACAGCCTGAACTAAGACAATCCTAAATTATTTAAAATATACTTATCTTTACTTTCCTACAAAATCTACAGTCACTCAGTATTATTCTTCAAGAAAAAAAAAACAAACAAAAAAACAGGCATACTAGTGTCCATCAGAATTTCCTTACCCAGCTCTTTAATTTTTGATAGCCTTCGTTTACTTTTTATTAAATGAACTGGGATAACATTAGTTAGTAACATTGCATAAATTTCAGGTGTACATCTTTACATATGACATATGTATGTATACATAGGCTCTCATGTGGGCTCACCACCCGAAGTCTAGCCTCTTTCTGTCTCCATATATTTGACCCTCTTCTTAAGCATAAAGTTAATTTTCATCATTATTTGGAAATACTTTCAATAATTTCAGCAAAATGTTATATTGACTCCTTTGTTTACCATTGTTACCTATATCCCACTCTCTCTTTCTGGGTTCATTTCCAGTTTTCCTGAGATAAATTCTTTGATAATCTTTTTTTTTTTTTAACAGGGAAAGAATTTGTTATGGTAAACTAACAGTTTAAAATGTTTTTACTTATTTTAAGATAAATGTTTCCATCTCAGTTTCTGACAAGAGTTTAATTGGGTCCTAATGTCAAGAGTTACAGCTATTTTACTTAGCTTTGAAGCTATCACTTCATTGCTTTAGGGTGTCTCCTGTTACTGCCATATGATTGCTTTTTATTTTTAGGTGACTTGTCATTTCTTCATGTAGGTAGATTTTCATCTTTATCATTAATCTACAATTTCAGCTGATAGATTCCCATCCCCCCAATCTCCCTTTTATTCTTCATTATTGCTTGATGTGCTCTTTCCAATCTGAAGCTATGCATTTCATCATTTTTAAACATTTTTCAGCAGTCATATCTTCAAATATTTTTCTCATCCCCCACCACAATCCCATTTTAACCATTTTATCCTTCTTGGATGTCTGTTAGGCATACATTGGAGTTTTTCAATCTATTCACTTGTCTATTTTATATTTTCTACCTATCAATACAAACACTTGATTTTTAAAATTCTACCTTCTAAATCACTAGTTCTCTTTTCAGTTTTATTTAGTCTTTGAACATCTGATATTTTTATCACTAAAATTTCCCAATGTCTCCTTATTCATATTGGTCTTATTTTTTCTTTGTTTCTTTCATATATTTTTGCTCTTATTGCAAAGCAAAACCCTTCTCTCCTTTATCTTTTAAGTTATTTGAAACATACTAATTTTAAATACCTGTTAAGTTGGTGACAGCATTTCTTTTACCTTGGGAAGTGATTTCTTTCTTTTGATTTATTTACTGACTATTTCTCATAGTTTTTATTCTTTTGCTTTGTAGTGTTAGCTTTTTTCTGTTGAAATTTCATAGATATTTAGAGCTAATGCACACTGCTCTCTGTCATGTACTTGGGTGGTTTTCCAGGATGATTCACTCTTTACCCATCACTGATGTTCAACTGGGATACACCACTAAAGAGGGCAGGATAGTTGTTGCAGTACTGAAATGCTTCTTTATCAGGGGGCGATTAGCTGCTTTTTTGAGCTCCCTGAAGAATGTCTTTCTTCTTTGAAATCTGACCTCCCCTTGGGAACCCCAGGACCTCTATACAATTCAGTCATTAAATAGTTAAGGGACAAATAGGAGCCCCTAGGACTCTGTTCCAATACTAGAGCAATGTCCTTTCTGATTGGTGGCTGCATTTTTACGTGAACTTTGCCTCCACCCAAGTCCTAACGCGGGAGGTTGGAGCCTTTTCTTCCGTATGGGAAGTGCTATTCCTGATACCACACCCACAGGGAAGAGGGCCACACCCGAACACCATTTTTTCTTTTTTGACCAGCCTATTTTCCTCATAGAATCACAGGCAAGCAGTGCATTTCCTGTTATACCACAGACTTAGTCTAAAGCTAGGAGCTCATGAGTAGCTCTAGTCGCTTGGTCATTCACAAAGCCTACTCCTGGTGTCCCGACATTTATAGGTTAAATTCAGTTTCTTTTCCAAAATGGAATTCTAGACTTTTAATCTTGGGCTGCCACTACTCAAATCCAATTCTTAGTACCTACTTGTGGATTTCATTCACTATTCTAGCCCCCAGGTCACAACTATAGGCTCTTTCTGTAATTAGTCATTGACCTTTTTCAGTTTCAGGTATACAACATAATGATTTGATATTTGTATATATGGTGAAATCATCACTATAATAAGTAGTTAACATACATCATCACATATAGTTAGAAATTTTTTCTCATGATGAGAACTTTTATGATCTATTCTCCTAGCAACTTTCAAATATACAATATAGTATTATTAACTATAGTCAACTTACTGCACATTACATCCTTATGACTTATGTATTTTATAACTGAAAGTTTGTATGTCGTATTAAAGACTATCTTGTTCTTAGAACTGATGAGACCAAGAATAATGTGATTCAAATATTTAAAGGACCCTGACTATGTGGGTACACTCTGGCAGTGAACTTCAAAGGCATACTGCACTGAGAGTTTCAACTCTTGTACATAATTATTTGAAATCTGCAGTATATATGATATTGAGCTTATTTCATCATTGTATGTATTGTGTGTATAGTACCATAGGTGAGCTACTGGTCTGATATAAGATACCTCTAATTGTTACCAGTGATGTCGGCCCTTTGTTCTTAAGTTCAGCCCAGAAGGAATTCATAGCCGAGAACTCTAGTGCAAGAGAAAGTTTATTTATCATGTGAAGAGAAAGTGCACGAAAGCACAAGCAGACTGCTCAGGGAGTTGTCTTGGCGTTTTAGAAAGAAAGTCAAAGGCAGAAGAGGTGAGCATGCGCTCAGGAGACAAGTTACAGAGGCAAAAGAAGGGCTCCTGGAGATGGGTTCGGGGGATTAGCCAGGGACAAGCGCCGCTTTCCTTGCTGCAAGTCTTGTGGGGAACCTTAGAGCTTGGGAGAAAGAAAGCAAAGATACACACCTGAAGAAAGGTGTAGGTGTGCTCTAGAGACAGGGTGTGCACTGGATCCTTTGTCTTAAGGGTTTTCATCTGTTTTCTAAAGGCAGGAATTTTAGGGGAGGTCTCAGGGGAAGATCTCAATGGAAAATTCATCAGCTTTCCAGGTGTGTTCTTTAATATGCTGACTCATCAAAATGATAGGATACGGTCAGGATCATGGCCTCTACTGATTTGTTGGCCCTAGGATGGGGAGCCATTGGTCATCGCATCATTACATTTGGTCCCGATACCTAGCAGTGGCACCACTCCATCTTGTTTTGCTACTTTCCTGGGCGTGGAGCAGAAACACAACTGAATGTTATCTCTTGTTTAATCAAAACTCTGTCTCTGTGGTCAATAGACCTGAGGCTTTGTTCCTAAGATTGTTTGATGCTGATCAAAACCTCATTGTCCTGAGGGCTTAATGCTTAAGAAAGTGGCCCTGCAAGGGAGAAGGAGGCAGGTGAGTCAGGGTGCTGGATGAGGCCAGGTTGAATCAGTTATGTGTCTCACTTTCCTGCTTCTACCTGCCAAGGGATTTTTCTGGCTTCTTACTATCCTGCCTCATAATGAGAGTCTTTTTAAGTGATCTTCAATGCAGATGGAAACAAATTTGACATGTTACAAGGAAAGTAGGCCAATTAGTGATAAAGCTTAACAGCTTAAGGGAGGGAGCCAGATCATTTACTTACACCTGACAGAATGAAGAGGAAAGCAAAACATAATCTCAGCAGGGTCCTTATTTTTAAAGAAATTAGATCTTCCTTTTCTTCAAACAGCTTTAATTTGAGCTTTCTGAATGAGGTAAACTTACCATGGTTTGGATGGCTACAAAACCACCGATTTCTTTTTATTTGTTCTACCAACACTCAATAAAACAGAGACACCAAAAGGTACTATTTTATGCCTTGATTTTTCTATTGATATTATGAAAAATTTCCCCTTTTCCCTAAAAACTATTCCAGTCCTTGTTTTCTCATGTTTTCTTACATGCTACTTAGGAACGGTCCTTTACAATGCATGTATTCCCAGACTTGCTTCTCCAGCAAGATGGGGGATTAAGATTTTTTAAAGGATAACAATACTGAGTAATGCCTACATACAGAAAAAAAATCTCCAGGATTCAGAAATGAGGAGGGAACTAAGGGCAGCATGTCATGGCTTCGAGCTGAAGCTGCTACGTCACTGGGGAAGGCTTATGAAAGTGGAATCTTTTTTTTTTTTTACATTTTTGGTCAAGGTCTTAAGCACAATGAGGAAAGGGAGTGCTCCAACCTTAGATAAAGTCATGACCTTCCAAGAGTGTAATTCTCTTTTAAAAGATGAATGAGAACAAAAGCCTCCCAAACACAGAAAGATTATAAGAAAGGCAGCTTTTCTCCACCTGATGTCTGGCTGAAAAAAAAAATCTTCCTTGAGAAATGGAAACTCTTGGAATGAGACTTAAATAGGTTTGAGATCTGATTTCAAAGCACCTGTGGGTTCCTAAGTGGCTTATTTACTGGGGATCTCTGACAGAAGAAAATTCAATATTACATTGAAAAATATTCTTTTAACACAGGATTGCCTTAGGGGAAGGGGATTGGAGGGAAATAAAACCCTGTTAAGGATGAGCTCATAATAAAAGTGCCCTAAAACACAAGTATACACAAAAGATAGGCAGAAGTCACAGCCCGAGAATCAAGCTTCATATTTAAGATAAAAGAAAAATAATCTATAAGTAATTTACCATGTATATGTTTAGAATGATTAAAGACACAAAGGAAGAAATACAAATCCTAATAAAAGAATTATATCCTTTCTATTAGTCAATGCTAGAAATCAGTGCAAGCTACAACATCGGCAAGTAAAAAATAATCAATGCCATCTTCAGTGTATCAAACAACCTCAAAGTCTCAGTGACCTTAAACAAGAAAATGTATTCCTTATTCATACCAGGGGTGACTATGAATTTACTGATGCATTAGAATGTGATGAATGTGCATTCTTTGCTTCTTCCATCTTGTGTTATTACCTTTTCTAAGGTCTTCTCATGAGGATGAAGCCAGAAGATAGTGAGGAAGCATCTCATAGTATGTTTTATGAGCCCAAAGGTGGGATACAACACCCCTCCCCACATGCTATTCTCTGAAACACTATCACAGGTACCAAACTCTAAAGGAGTATGGGAAACGTAGGAAATGGAAAACAGAGTTGGTGAGCATCTGTTCAATCTCTGCCTACACATAAAATTTGAAACAATATTAACTAGAAATGATAGAAATATAAAGGCATTGATTCCTTTATGTAAACAGATGACAAAGAGACGGATTGCCTGTGTTGCCCAGACACTCTTCCCACTGTTGGAGATGGAGAGAGTGAACAAAAGCAAACAAACAAATAAACAATGTTCCTACCAGTGTACACAATACAAACCCTACCTGTGGAAACACACAGCAAGTACATAAATAAGGATTAGCAAGAGCATTGTCCAGTGCTATAGAAATGAAGCACATTTATATAAAATAGGGGGTTCAGGGAAGTCCTTCCCACCTCCAACTTCAGAGGGTGACATTAGCATTTAGACCAGTTGCTCATTGTCTCATTTTGGAAAAACATGGCTTTATTTGACCTCCAAGGCATCACCCTCTGTTTTGTTTCTCTGCCTCACTGCTCCTTATTGCTGGTTTAATATAATATCACAAGCATCATGACTTAAAACAATATGAGCTTATGATTTTGTACTTGGAGAGGTCAGAAGTCTAAAATCAACCTCACTGAAACTGGGACAGTAAACACCCAATACAATATGCAGATGATGTAGCATAAAATTGTGTACCCAAAACCTATATGATTTTATTAACCAAAGTCATCCCGATAACTTCAATAACAAATAAAAATAAAATAAAAGAATTACCCCTCAACAAAACAAAACAAAACAAAACAAAACGAAATCAGTCTCATTGAGCTAAACCCAAGGTGTCAGGAGGGCTGCATTCCTTTCCAGAGGCTCAAGGAAAGAATCTTTTCCGGCTTCTGAAAGGGGTCCACCTTCCTTGGCTGTGGCCTTGTTTCTGTGTCTTCACAACCAGCAGTTTTGTGTTTCTGTGCATTGTTCAGGAGCCACGTCTCCCTCTGGCGATGACTGTCTTGCTTTTCCTACTTTTGAGGACCCTTGGGATTACATTGGTCCTACCCAGATAATCCAGGAGAATCACCTCATTTCAAGACACTTAATTTTAAAATGTCTACAAAGTCTCTTTTGCCATGGAAGGCAGTGTGTCCACTATTTCCGGTGATTAGGATGTGACTATACTTTGGGGGAGGGGAGCAATATTTTGTCTACCAAACTGGCTGCTTTTCTCAGTTTTCTTCCTATGCTCTCTGACTTTTAACGTGAAATACCAGGGCAGATATACAGCTGTATTGATTGTCATAATACTGAAATATTTTGATATTAATAATAACCTTACCAATAACCCTGGGCCCCAGACATTTCTGCTTCCTGCCTTGCGTCCTGACCTACCCTGAGTACCTCACATACCTGACCCACCACTTAAAGTAAAGAGTAAATATCTGGCTTAGCTGGGAGCTTTGAAGACATGACCTAGCCTTGTGACCAGGGTCCATTTAGATTGGCCAATGCTCATTCCATACTGGTTGTTACACGTTTTGAACAGTGTCTCCGGGAGTGCGTCTTCCTTATGTATAGTCATTTTCTTTGCAATTTCATTCATTTTTAAGACTTTAAATATCATCTAAATGCTGATAACTCTTAAATTTGCACTTTCAGTTTAATTTTCTCTCTCAAACGTCAGAATTCTATAATTGCCTTTTCAACATCTTCGTGGATATGTGATAAACATCTGAACCACAACTCATTCAAAAGTGAAATGTTGTTTTATTCTCTATTTCAGTTTTGCCCCATCCCACACTCTTCTGTCTCTCTGGAAATATCAACTCGATCTACTTGCTCTACCTTAAATATATATATGTGTATATATATATTGGGGAGTTTTTCTTACCTCCTCTACTGTTACCAACTGATTCAAACTACCACTAACTCTCACTTGTTATTTCAAAGTCTTCTAAATTATCTCTCTTGTGTTCTTTAGACTCTTCTCAACTTAGCATGAAAAAAGATTATAAAATTTTAGTCATGTCATGTTACACGTCTGCTCAAAACCCTGATTTGGCTTTCCATATTGTTCAGACTAAACTCCAGTGTCCTTCCTTTAGCTTAGGTCATCCTTCTAATTTTTGCATCTCCTGTTACCTCTGAAATCATCTCCCTCCACCTCCTCTTCAGCTACACTGACCTCCTTATTATTCTTCAAATAAATCAAGATATTCTCTGAATCAGCTTTCCTTGCTTTTATCTTGTTGTTCCTTGTGTCCAGAACATTCTTTCCACAGATATCCATACAGTTTGATCCCTTATTTTTTTCACTATTTACTTTAATTTACCCCATTACAGAGCACTTTCCTTAACCATTGTATTAAAAATTGTGCATCTTAATTCTTCCATTCCTTTGTCCTATTTTATATTTCCCCTAAACATTTCTCACTTTTTAATATGCTATATATTTTACTTAATTTATGCTGTTTATTTTGTGTTTCTACCCAGTAGAATATGAACTCCATAAGGTTAGAATTTAGTCTGGTTTGTTTATTGCTTATCCCAGGGTCTAGAGCAGGGTTCTAACCTCATGTGTAGCAAAAACTTGAGAAATTAAATATGTTCAGTATAGATTTTTAAATTCATAAAAATAAAAAGTCAAGTTTTAAAAATATGAAACAGTCAGGTACTAAAAATGAGAATAAGACACAAGTCTAACTTTTCTGTAGAAAATTAGCCAAAATATATCACAAATTTTAAATATGCATATATTTCCATAGAGTCGGTCTCTTTATTAAAAGTTATCTTAAGGAAATAATTAATAGTATATGCAAATATTTAGCAATAAAATAGCCAGTATTGTTTTTAATAGTGAAAATAATTTTAAATCAAAACTTCAAATTTCCAAAATAGAAGCTTAATTAAATGAAAGGCAGTACATTCATATAATGAAATATTATGCAATCATTAAATTCATACTTAGATAAATACTTATGGACATAGAAATAAAATACTTATGAGTGGATAAAAGCAGTCTATAAAAAGAGTATGCTGAATGATGTCTTTTTTGAAGAAGAGATACTTGTGTTTCTTGCATATTAGTCTGAGAAAATGAATAGTTGTTAACATTGTTTCTAGAATGGATTTGGTGTAACTTCCTTATTTATCTGATTTGCGTTTTAAATTTTCTTTGGAAATAATGATCACATAGCACTTTTATATGGGGAAAAAAGCAAAATTACATTTCTACTGATCTTCATGAAGCTATTAGTATTATACATGTAAAAGATTTTCTTTACAAAAAAAAAAGTGGGAATTGTATATAAATATTTCCCTATGTGGCACCTTATATGTTTATGATGAATGTCCTGCATTAGTAAGTAGGGACTAATGCTCAAAATTTATTTATGGACTAGTCTGTTTTAGATATTTCAGTCTTTAGAACGCTAACATGAGGAAGCTATCTGTTCACAGGTACGACTGTATTGAAAAATGTACTTAACATGACTGTTGACTGGAGAATTAAATTTATGTCATGCAATTAATCAAACATTTTACTTCAGAGGCTTAATTAAAACTAACCCACCTCCCTCCCTCTCTGTTTCCAGTCAGTACTCTTTTGGTAGTAATACACAAACTAGTTCTGTTGAACAGAAGAAGAGGAAATTCCCAATCTGGCCAGAATGGAGCGAAGCCGACATAAATGCAGAAAAGTGGGATGCAGGCAAAACTGGAAAAGAAAAGGACAAAATGGGGAAAAGCCCTACATTTGTAAGTAAACTTGACTGTGACTAGATTTCATTTTGATCTTTATCTTTACAATGGGATAAGATTTGGTCCACTGTGAGCGGACCCATTCTGTTCCACAGCCTCCATTTAAAAGAGGACTTTTGTGTTCTTTCCCCCCTGACCCTGTCTTGTCTTGCCAAGCATAAGTCCTGAGCTTCGGAGAATCACATTTGAGTAAATGGGGGGAGGGAGGTGACCAAAGAGTCATAATGAAATAAAAGGGAAATGGATAGGATGGGTTAGCTAGTGGATTTTGGACAGAGTTGGGAACTTGACATTTTTGAAAACAGTGGTTTAAAAAATAGGAGAACTCTGCAGACTTGTGAGCTATCATTTGGAGATCATAAGAAAGATCATTTTTTTAAAAAGATGGTACAGAATAGCTGCTTTGAACTCTGATGTTTTTATATGCCTAGAGCTCTCTGAAATAATAGTACTTAGTAGTGTTTACATTTTGTTCACAAAATGTAGAACCACAAACTGCATGATTCATATCAGTAATTTGTTTACAAAGGGTATTCAAAACATATAACTAATTTCTGCCTCTCAGTATGTGAACAATTTCACTTTAGCAACAGGTGCAGAAATGTGTTCATTGTACCATACCCAGGGTGACTGCAGAACTTCCAGACGCAGAGTGCTTTTGAATTCTCTGGGTTCAAATGAAAATGGCCATATCTGACATATTTTTAAGAGCACTTAGGGAGATCGTATGCAAATTTACATCAGGAAGGCAGTTTGTGCCAATCCTCAGTGGAGCAGTTCAGTACCGGCTCAAACCCTGGTTATTACAGCAGTGCCAGGTGAAGCCACCTGGGACAGAACCTTGCTCCCCACCCCCAGTCCTATTCCTCAGCCTCAGCATTCACGGGTCCTGAAGCAACAGCCAATCCACTGCAGTGAGCAGTGGATGCTCCAAACCTTGCGATTATATTTCTATGATGTACTGGCACAGTAACTCTTAGCCATGATTTGCAAAATTGATGTTTTACCAGGATTAATTGCCTTAAGCGTAAAACTAGAGCTGATATCCTTGGAATTTTACAGAAGGTCAGTTCTTTAAATGTGAGGCTGGTGATCAGGATATCAGCCTCAGATGAACTAAACCTTCCCTGCAAGTCCAGAGTCAGGTCTCCCTTCTTCAGCTAAGTGATGCCAATGAGAGGAAATGTTGGGTGAACTGAGAAGTATATGATGAAACATTATAAGGTGGACATAAGAAATATAGTAAAGCTGAAATGACATGGAAATAGTACCACTAACTTAATGTGAGGAGCTCAAATCCTGGAGAAAAGGGAATCATACCAGGATGAACCCCATATTTGCCTTGCTTTTGTTTGTTTCTCTCAAGGACATTTATTAATTTAAAAAGGGTAATTAGAGGCCAAGTAGAGAGTAAAGTCTTGGAACTAGTATCAGAAGGGAGAGAGGATGTTATCAAGGTCTGCCAAAGTAGCCAGAACTTGTCCAAAATCCCAAAGGTAACAATAGAGAAGTGATCTGAAAATTTCACATGTAACTTTATTTCGTGATACTTACCCAACTTCTAAGCTATGTGTGTGAAGCTTTTGCTGCTGAGAAAGTGAGTGAAAAGCACAAGCTCGAAAGCTAAATAACTAAGAAAAAGAATCCAGGGTGTTATGGTGAGACATTAGACTTTAGGGCACTCCAAAGAAAGGGACCCTAATAAACACTCCAGCATTTCGGTGAGTATTCCACCATGGCTGTAATGTTCTGTATTGAAAAAGAGCAATTCGAATTCACACCAGCCCTTATTTTGTACTCTGCCTGCCAGAAGGGAATAAAATCCTCCTGTTTGGAGGAAGACAATCATTATTTAGAGCCTGTATACATTTTTATGTTTAGTGCATATCATACAATAAAGTTTACCAGACAGAGAGAGAAACAGAGCCAAGTGACTGAAAACCAAGAGAAGAAAAAAAAAAACAGGTAATAGAAGCAGAACCATGGTGACTTTGATTTTTTAACTGTCAGATGGGGGGCTTAAAAATAACTAAATGAATATTTGCAAAGAACAAGACAATGTGAGGGAACCCCAGAAGTCTAATACCGAATGAGGCCAAAGACTCATTCTTTGATCGTTTTGACTAGATGTTCAGATTGCCTTTGTCTTTATCCAAATTATTCCAGTGCCTTACATGCGAGAATAAACCACATGTTCCAGATACACATAGATACTTAGGATTAAAGCTTAGACAATTCCCTCAAATATAACCCATTTCTCAGGACACACCAGCATCCTATTTTTATAGGATTACTATGAAAACCACAAAACAGTATTTATTTTCCCTCATCCTATCCACTGTAGTGAAATTTAGTTAATTTTTTTTTTCCTGTACAAATACTTCATATTTCTTGAGCATTTTGTTTGTACCCCTAGAACTTTTCATGTTATTTCTTGTAAGGGTCTACACACACACAGTTCTCTATAAATGCCTATTTATTAATCTATGCATTCATTAATTTTATTAATATTAAGTTATTTTTATTTTAATAAAACCATATGGAGATAAAATTCAATGCATCTTTGTGTATAGCATTTTTTTGAAGACCCGGAAGGCAAGATTGAGTTACCACCGTCACTGAAAATTTATTCCTGGAAACGTCCACAGGATTTTTTAATTAATCGGGTAAGATGTATTTTATTATTAAACAAAATATATATTAATGATGGGGTGTAATGTACTAATTATAAAAATCTTCATTTTAAACCATCTAGGGTAATTTTTCCTGTAGAATTCAGAGATAATAAATTTTTGATATAATTTAATATTTCTTGTACTGATTCCCAAAAGAATATTGAAATTTTGTTTATGGTCTCAAGTGTTCTTTGTCTTCTCTCCATGATGCCAAATTATAGAATAAAATGCTGTGAGAAGCTATTCCTTCATTTCTGAAAGACTTCTTCCTTTCTGTTTTTCAGCAGGAACTTATATGGCATGAAGGTCTGTTTACTTTAGCATTTATTAGCATTAATTTTCCAGCCCAGAGATTTGTGCTTGAATTTCTCTATTTTAGGGATTGTTGAAACATTTTCCAAGGGCCACCTTCACTTGTGGACCCCATGCCCAGCCACTTGAATCATACTGACTGTGATATCACCTGAGGAACCTTCATTTAAGTAGCACTTTCGTATATTAAAACTTTAGGCCCACGGGTCTACCTTCCTAATAGCTATGTTCATTTAAATACATTTGGTGTTTCCAAGGGCTTAATTATCACTAATCTGTTTTTTCCCTTTCTTCTTGGATCATTTATTATTTTCATTTAATGCACAGAAAATCAGTAGGCTTAATTAGTTACTATTAGCTAGTCAAGTGGTTGTAATGGAGCTGACTCCTCCATACATTATGGAATCCATTGAATCTCTGTTTCTTCACAAAGTGATTTTATTCCTAAAAGTTTTATCCTTTATAGGCACTGCTACCAATGCAAGAAAATACAATTTATCCACCATATTTTCCAATTACTGTTACTAGTTGAGAAAACCAGATAATCCTAAATTCAAAACTACTCACTAAAACAAGAAAATAAAAAGATATATCTCTCTCCATCAGAGTATTTGTGGAATGTCTACTTGTAAGACATTTTAAATACAATGCAATCAAACATACTGAAGCATGCGTTTAACTTACAGTGTTAGGTAACATTGACATAAAGAACACAAATTTATGATGTTAATATAATGCACTTAATATCAATGTACTATTAATAATATTCAAGTTCTATTTAATTAAAGGCTATGAATTCCATGAATGGGAGTATTGTAATTTGAATAAATAGAAATGATTTACAAACCATATATTTTTCTTTTTAACATAACTTAGTTCTGAGAAATACACTTATACTAACAATAAACTTAATCATTTTTGTTGATGGTACTTCCACTGACATTTATCATGACATTGCCATCCATCTACCTCTGCTCCCCTGTGCACTGACCCCTTCTCTTGACCCCTCATGTTGGTGTGTGAACTAGAACAGCCAGACTGACAGTCTAGCTATGTAGGAAAGTCTTAGGATAGTGTTTTTCAAGTTTTAATGGTTAGGTCCACTGTGATAAATGCATTTCACTTTGAGACTCATTAAACACAGACATAAATAGAGTTTAGACAAAAATTTTACAAAATAGTAATGACCTTTCTATATAAGATTTACTCTTTTCTAAACTATTCCATTCCATAGATAGATATAGTCCTGATGATAATGTATGTATATATGTCTCTGACTCATTAAAATGATTTCATAAATCAGTTAAGTAATTGCAATCCACAATTTAAAAAGCACAATACAGCCCAGAAACATACCCCAGAATCCTCTAAGCAAAAGATGAAGTCAGAGGACATGTTTTTAAGTCAGAGGGTAGCTAAATTATTCAAAAAACCAAAAACCTGGATTTAAGATACCAGAGTCAACATGGGCCATTCTAGCCAAGATGTTTCATAAACCATATAGTTTATGCCCTGATCACAGAGTGACTAAGCATATCTGTTTATTTCTAAGAATGAGATACTGGTGGCCCAGGCCCTTGAGTGCTGATTATACTGAACAGATGTAAGATGTCTAAAGATTTATCTTGCCCCAAATATGGGCACGGGGGAGAGAAATGCTAAAATGCCATGGCAGAGACCTCTGCCCCAGTATTTGCACCTTTTACAAACTGTTAGCTCCTCCTTTTCATTTGCTAGGATGTGACTATTAAGTCTAACCCTCCCAACTTTAGGTATCCAATACCTATTTAATCTATAATTAATGAATTGATTGGTTAATTGTAATAAATTATAATTAATATATAGTTAATCAACTTTAATAAACATTGATACTTGCTGAAAGGCATGGGCATTTTAGAAGTATTACATTTTAATTTATCAAGTGAGAATAAGTTAATAAATTAATTAATGAAAAACTCACTATGTTTATAAATTATGAACGAAAGAGTCAATTCGGGTCTTTAAGGTTTTAGGTAAATTTTTCTCAGATATAAAAAATAGTTTCACTGAGTTTTCAAGATGCTAGGTGTACAAATGATTTAGAGTAATTGATGGCATTAGTTTTCACAAAAATCTTTTTCAATAATCAAAACCACTTTATGTAAATTTAATATCTTAAATATATAATCTTGATATGAATTGTAATTAATTTTTCTTTTTAAATTAAGTTTATTGAGGTGACTTTGATGAATGAAATCGAATAGGTTCCAAGTGTACATTTCTATGACACATCGTCTGCATATTACATTGTGTGCCCTGCACCCACAGCCAAATCATCTTCCATCCCCAAGTATTTGGCCCCCTTTTCCTTTTATCACACCTCACTCCCTTCCCCTAGTAACCATCATACTGTCATTTGAGTCTGTGAGTTTCAGTTTTATATCCCATGTATGAGTGACTTATTTCATGTAGCATAATATTCTCAAAGTCCATCCATGCTCTCACAAATGGCAGCATTTCATTTTTTTCTTATGGATGAATAATTAATTTTTTAAAATAGCTATTTTTCCATATTGTGTTTATTCCTTACTGGACTAAATACATAAAAGCAAATATTGATAGGTAATACTAATTAAATAACGACCATCAAGTTAACTTTTTTTAAAAACCCAAGATTTAAAGATGGGCAAGAATTTAAAAAGCTGTCACAGTTAATATTTTTTATCCAAAATGAAGATATCGTTTCAGTTATCGGTTGTTAACCAAGCATAAGTTTTAACTTGAATCATTAATTTAAATTTCAAATCACAATTTTAAACACTCAGTTTATGCATGCTAAGTTTATCTGCATATATTATATATTATAACATTTTATTTGTACATTAAAATAGTGCATAGGCATTATATTATTAAATTAATATTACCTACACCTGTAACAAGAGTAATGTGATTACTTTTTATTTCTTCCAATGTCTCTGGTTGTGAGAAATGAAATAAGGTTTGGCCTGTGAACAGCACATGAGCTGCATTTCCTTTTGTTTTCATAAGGAATAATATCTTTTTAAAAATTTTTATTTCAGGTTCCAGTCGTTGTGAAGAATGAAATCCTGTTTGACTTGTTTTCAACAAACGAACATTTACTCTGCAGTGAGGTATGTACAAAAGTATGAACTAAAGCCTCATTGCGAAATGCCTCCTGGATGGGCTGAAACAATTCCCACTTTCATTTCTCCCTTGCTCACCTTTAAGTTTTGGTATAACTGAGCACTGAATACACCAGACTTTCAAAGGGAAAGAGAAGCCTCTTTGAGTTTAGCATGCAAAGTGTGGGAAAATGTTAGTATCGGCACTGCTTAAACCCCTCTCCTCCTGCCCAGGGTACTGGCTTCTCACCATCCAGGTTTTTCTCCTCCAGACCCACGTGCTCCACAAATGACTTAAAGTTGCTCTGTAAGAGTAGGGTGTTATGTTGTTTGATTTGCTAATGTGGGGGAAACCATGGCATTCAGTGTGGTTGCAACACCTCCTCTAAATATGCCAGATGCTCAGCACAACAGCCCTACTTCCTGTGCGAGTGCACTTCCGCACCCTGGCTTTTCTCCATCAGAAGCAGACTCGTTCCACTTCCCTAAGGTAGTTATTTCAGACACAGGGGATTTTTGATTATTTTCTTTTAAGATCAGTTAGGGGAGTGGGGCATAGTCATTATTGATCCTTCTTATGTTTAATATCTTAACCAATATTAGCATAAAATTATCTTCAAATTTATAAATCTTAAGCATATATAGACTTTAGCCTTTTTATTTTTCAAAGGAAAAAAATTATAAAATAATCTATGGTATTTTCAGATATAGAAGAGGTTATCCGATTGGCCTTTTTCAACTTAACCAAAACTTAAGAAAGTTCCTAGATACAGCAAATTAAGAAAAACATAAATCTTGTGAGGTCAGTTTCAAGTATTAATCTCCTTACACACCAGGCAGTAAAACACGAGATGAGTATTCTAGAAAACCCAGTACTACTGAGGGTAGTAATAGTTTTACTTAACATCCACTGTGACTCGGAGATTTCTTATGCACTGTTTCTATTCTAAAAGTGCTGAAAGATAGTTTAATCTACATTTAAAGATGAAAAATTGCAATTTAGAGAGGCTGAAGGGACTCGCTCGAGAACAGCAGGATCTGAAGGAGGACCCAAGTCATGACCTGTATTTCTGCTCTAAAGCTCTGCTCCCCATCGCCTCTTCCTGTGAGTTTTAATCCTGCAAGCGGAAGCCTTACTTGGAGCGTTTCTGCACCTATAGACCAAAACATTAAATATGAATTTAGAGTATATTTAAGCAGGTGTGCAATTTTAAATTTTTCATATCTTATTCCTTGTCTAATTGGTCCTATTGACAGAATAGAGATCATCTTTTTTCCTCAAACCTCTGAACATTTACAGAAGAGTAGCTCCCTCATTTATAAGTTAATTGCAAAGTTAATCATTGTTCTCAGAAGCATTCGGTTTCCCGTTTTCTCTCTCTCTCTTTCCCCACCAGCCTGCCCTGCACACACACAGAATTCAAATGAGGGCCAAAGTCAAAACAGGTTATTGATAGTTTACTCTGAAGAAAACTCAGAGCTAAGAGTGTGTTTAATGTTACACTTTTTAGCCTGAAATATGACAATTTTTCCTGAAAGCAAAACAAAGGCTATGACTTTATTCTGCAGGTCAGAAATCAAAACGTGGAACACATTACCTGTAGAATTTAATATTACTATTGGAAGTAGGTTTTCAACTGATTCCTGCTCCCCCAAATTACATTGCCAACAACTGAAAAATAACTAGGTAACACTAATGTATTTTGTCTCTAGCTGATGAGATGGATTATCAGCGAAATCTATGCAGTGTGGAAGATATTCAACGGAGATGTTTTGAACAATTACTTTAAAGGGAATACAGCGGAAACTCCTCCTCTTGTTTGGAAGCCCTGGGAACACATATATTCTCTGTGCAAGGCTGTGAAGGGTCACATGCCTTTGTTCAATAGCTATGGAAAGTATGTTGTGAAACTTTACTGGATGGTAAGTTCATGTTCACATGCATTAAAATCCATTTGTCTTTAATATTGAAATATATTTGCCTTACAGGCTGTTGCCTAAGCTAACACAAAATGATGCAGTTTACGCAGGATGTCAATCGGGCAACTCCTGGGGGAGGGGTCCTGCGTATGTAATTTGGGATTTTTAAGAAACACAGTTGTGTCTCCTGTGATACCAGGTCCCTGTGCTTTTTAAACGGGTGCTTTCTGGTCAGGGGAGGGGTGGCCCTCTACTGCCTCTCCCTCTCAGGGAGACGGGCTGTGCAAACAGGTGGATGCACACGGCTCCCGCCCTTCCTCTTTCCTGTATAATGTCGTGTCAGGGTCAAGAGCAGGAGGACGTGTGTGAGCATGGTCCGTTCCCCCGCTCTGAGCATTTGCTGCTGCTGAGGGGTCTGATCCCAACCGTTTTGTGTCCTAAACTTGAGGTTCGTTTTCATGTGAACAAATCATACACCGACACAGAAGGTTATACCTCTGTCTAAAAGGAAGCGAATGGGATAGTAAGGAGTACAAATAGAGAACTGAAAACCCTTCAATTAATATGGCAAAATAGACTCCCACCGCCTTTAGCAATGCCTGATGATATCGGGCATCTTCGGGTTTTCAATGGTGGGATACTCTTTCTAAAGACCCAGAGTCACAGGTAAGACCAGCTCCACGATTTGGAGACCCTCTTGTTCAAAAATTGTTAGGAATTTCAAGACAGTGATAGCTGTACTTTAAACCAAACACGAGGTCCTTCCAAGTGCGGGGGCTTGTGCGAAGGTCATGTACCCATGAAACTGGTCCTAGTCCTTGAGAATGTTCTTGAACATTTGAAGGGGTGAGAAAAGTATGAAAAGTTAACCATTCTTTTCTATATGTCTAAGAACATGGCTTTTTTTCCTTAATGAGCCCCAGCCACCCGCCTTCCTGGAATGCAGAATGTCGAAAGGCAGACGCTTGGGAATGAATAGCATCATTCCAGTGGAAAGGCAAAGGTAGAGAAAGTAATCTTGGCCTCCGTTACCCACAGTAGGATTTGGGGGGTTGTTTTGATATTCACAGTAGAATTTGAGAGTCAAAATGTTATCAGAAGAGAAAATAACTCCCTAAATTCCTTTATCCTCTTTATTTATCAGTTAGGTTGTAGATTCGGCAGACCGGCCTTCAGAGTTTTAAATGTGTGCAGAGGAGTGAGAGGGAGGATATGGCCTCGAGAAAGTGGAACAGGGGTAGACAGAGTTGAGGGATGATGGAAAAAAGGCAAACATGGGACGAGCGAGGGGTTAGTTGCCTGGGTGTCTGGCCCTCACTTCTGCACGTTCACCTGAACTGCGATGGAGTTCAGCACGAGCAAGAATTTCAAAACAGCCTCAGCAACGCATGAGAGCAACCCCGTTAGTTTCCATCTCTCCTTTTTCCTCTCCCTCCCTGCTTCCTGACATCTTTCGTTCTTTTCAAATTTCCCTCCAGGCAGAGGTCAACATTTATTAACGTTACTTTGCAAAGAAAATGTGATTTATTTCTCTTTAACTACACTGTCTCCTCACAAACCCAGACACACTCAGATTCAGGAAATTTTTTTCAAAAAGGTATTTAGTCCAATTGGGAAATCTCAAACCTTTCTAATCATTCAACCTAT
Source organism: Mormoops blainvillei (assembly GCA_004026545.1). Lineage (NCBI taxonomy): Eukaryota > Metazoa > Chordata > Mammalia > Chiroptera > Mormoopidae > Mormoops > Mormoops blainvillei. The sequence goes on along the minus strand of PVJD01012872.1, from coordinate 16,533 downwards.
CTGTTTTTTGAGGCTTTTTTAAATTGAACTTACTGGAGTGACACTGGTTAACAAAATTACATAGGCTTCAGGTGTACACTTCCATATCATCCATATTTTATATTGTGTGTTCACCACCCCGAGTCAAGTCTCCTTCTATCACCTATCTCTTTAGATAAAAAATGAGTCCTTGAGGGCAGAGGGCCAAGGCATGTGGCGGTCACAAAGACTGAATCTCATGTGCAAGGCCTTCTGTTCTCTCATTGCTCTCCTGTAAGGAACGGCTTGGGGGGGATGTTGCCAGACTGCTGAGTGGTGAGATACATCTGGTTCCACGTGAATTATTTTGGTGGGCAGCTTGCTGGCACTCACTGCTGAAGTGCATGGCCGTAGTCTTACTCACTGACACTGAGACAAAGCTTTGCTGGCCCTCAGCATTTCTAGATCCATTGTTGGGCCACGAGAGGCCTTCAGGGCCCCTGTACACAGAGGCAAAGGGTCTACCTTTCTCATCATAATAGACAGAAAACACGTCATGGACAACAACAGGTGAAGATAAAAATGTGGTAATTATGTAAACAAACCTAGCAAAAATCCTGACAAATAGTAGGATCTTTGTTGTTTCCTTCCTTCCTTCTTTCATCTGCGCTTTCCTTCCTTCTCTCTTTCCCACTGCCACCTCCTGAAGCTGAAGGATCAGGCCATGTCTCAGCCTGGCCCTGGGTAGGCCCAGGAAAAAGCACGCGTTTAGCTAATCAGGTGCTCACTCACCCAGCAGTGGTTCTCGAGCGAGCGTGTGAAGGTGGGAGCCTAAATAGTGACCGCCGGCAGTGTTCTGCAGGGTTGTGTCAGCAACGTGACCTTGCCAAACTTGCTAAGCTCCTGCCTCACTTTAATGTTTGGCCCTCTAGTACCCCATCCAGGTGGCAGGGCAGAGTCAACACCTATGTGCTTATCAGGTGTAGGGAAGAATTAGAGTAAATGCTTTCTGACAAGAAAAACTATTATTTTTTTTGTCTCTTTTTGTCTCTTTTCAGACATATACAATTTAATTTTTGTTTTCTTTCTCTTCCAGTTCGAGGTCAGTATTTAATGTCTATCCTTTGCTTTTCACTGCAAAAATTTAAAAAACATGTTCATAAAAAATATGCTTTGTTTCTTTCTATGGCTTAATCCCTTCAGTATAATTAAGGGATCAATTATACTGGAGACAAGTGTTTTGCCCTACATTGATTTTCCTTTCCCTGTCACGTCTTGTTCCCCTAGAATCTCCTCCTCTCTGTTCTTTTTCCTTCAGTTGATTGATGCCTTTTTACCTTTTTTCCTGATTGGACATGGATTTTCCTTCTCTGCCTGTCCCTCTCTCCTCTTGTTCCCATGAAGCAATTACCTTAATCACTTCTTAGAGGTAACGCTACCTCTCAAAGCTTCTCTACGTGACATTTAAAGTTCAGATGTTCACACTAGTTTTTCCCATAAAAGTATTCCCCTTATTTCCAATGTGGATTCTAAGTACATAGCAGCAAGGTTCTTTGGCATCAGCCAGACAAGAGTGTAGCCAGGAACATAAAGCACAGCATTGTGAAACAGGGCCTCTTCCCTCCTCTCTCACCTGCAGCGATAATCCCGCTACTGGGACGCGGACAGCCTGGTCAGGTACTTTCCAGTGTCAGCATTCCTTTGGCTTCTTGAAAGAGGCAAACAAGTTACTGCTTTCCACTTGAAATATGCACGGCTCCTGGCAGCCTTTCTCTGGTTGCCCTAGTGCTTTCATTTGTCTCTGAATAAACACAGAAAACACACATACTGGGACCAATAACTTTCCCCAATTGCCATTAATCTAGTGATATAAAAAAATATAACAGCTTTTGTTTCAGATTAAACCGTGTAGTTTTTAAGGACAATATTATTGTTGAATTCAGTTTCTTTTTTTTAATTGATTTTAGAGACAGGTTGGGAGAGAGAGACAGAGATAGACAGAGAGAGAGAGAGATTTGTTGTCCCACTTATTTATGCATTCATTGGTTGATTCTTGTATGTGCCCTGACCAGGGATCAAACCCTCAATTTTGGCATATAGGGACGACACTCTAACCAACTGAGCTACCCAGCCTAAATTCAGAGTTTCTTAACCCATGGGAACAGAAAAGCTTAGGTGCTTCCCATGTCCTACCCCACACTCCCGAATCAGTCTCTGGGCAGAGCCTGAGGTCGGCATTTGAAACAAACTCCCTCCCACTCCGTGACATTTTTGTTGTTCTCTAAACTATATAAAAAGATATATACCATAACAAATTTTTAAAACATGCAATTAATTTTATCCAAAATGTAAATGTTTTATTCTTATTTTATTATTAACATTCGACATGCTTTTAGTAAAACAAACTGAAATACTCTTAAAATGTTCAAAGTAGAAAGGCAAAAGTTCCCTGAGTCTACCTACACAGATAATCACAGTAAATGATTTATGTATATTCTCCTAAACTTTTTTCTTATAAACATATGCAAACCTTATACATATAATGTGTAGCAACAATATGATCATGCAGTAGTTATGACTCTATAAAGTATTATTTTTCTAACCATTGACATTTTTTATGCTTGTTTATCTATCTTACACTTCCTTGTTTGAATGTAGGGATGACTAGGCATATTTTGCTGATTTAGTATTGATAGACATTTAAGTTCTGGACTAGTGTTTTACTAATACATACAATGCTGTAATATTGCATCTTTGTGTATGTTTTTGCTCATTTGTATGACTATTTTTTCTAGGATTCCTACATGTGTAAATAATTTTTCTGTCAAAACATTTGCAAATTATTTTTCTGTTATTTGTTAGCTTATTTAGCTCATTAGATTCCACATGGCGGTGAAATCATGTGTACTTGTCTTTCTCAATATATGCAAATTCTTAACATGGACCAATATAGTTAGTTACTCTTTTATTTCAATTTGTGTGTAATTTATATTTGATAAAATTAACATTTAAGTCTACTATTTTATTATTTACTCTGTTACCTCTGGTTTGTTTGTTGTTGTTTGTTTGTTTTTTTGTATTTGTTTCCCTTTTCCTGTCCTCTTGTGAGTTTCTTGAAAATTTAATAGGATTCCATTTTGATTTATTGTCTATTAGGAAAGAAAGAAAAAGACATATGCATATAACCCCTAAATTAGGCAATGTAAGTTTAGAGTTACCGAGGTCATCCAAAGAACACATTTTTCTTCTATTATTGATCCTATCTACCTGGGGAAAATATACCGTTCCTTGACTCTTCAGTTCAAATGACACTTTCTTGCGAAGACATTAACAAAGTTAGTTATACTTTCTCTTCTGGTCCTAGAGCACTTTGAACTTATTGTATTTTTTATTGTTTGCATATATTTCTTCCCTGACTAAACTATAAGAATGCAATGGTATAGGCTCTGTATTATGTCAGCCTTTGGATTTACAATGCTTGTATCACTGCTGAAAATATTTATTGGGCAAAGAAATGAGTTCATCATAAACTTTATATGTAAAACCAAAGTTAAAGAACCCTTGAGCTCATAATCGTTAGTGTCATCATGTGTCAAGCTTTTAATTATGAAGTAATATGCATATAGGTGAATAGATAATGATTTTATTAAATAAAGTACTAACATTATATTTAAAAATTAGATATTTAATTATGAGTGAGAGTAATATAATCATTGAGAGTATAAGATCATTGGGCTTATCAAGATATATAATAATTACTAAAGTTATATTTGGAGAATTTTCATTATGACTATATTCAGTTATTTAATTAGGCCCACATTCGTGCATGGTTATACAACGTTTTGGTTCTGCTATTTGAAACAGTTTAATTTACTACATTATGTAGGAGTGGTCACCCAAAAATGTGCTTACGTGACCTCATGAACAAAGACAGAAGCTTATCTCTGTTGTCATTGGGATGGGCAGTGATTACATTAAGTAAAATAATAAGCTAGAACTCTCAGCCAGAGTAACAATGAAGACAAGAATGTCAGTTTTTAGATGTAAAAAATTAAAATAAAATTCAAAATTATAAAACAGTAAATAATAACGTCAGCGGTATACAGAGAGGGGCAAAAGTAGGTTTACAGTTATTTGTATGGAAAATAATACAACAACTAATAAGTAATAATACAAAATAAATTCTGTTTTTTCACATACTCACAACTGTAAACCTACTTTTGCCCCCCACCATGTATAATAATGTATAAGTGAAAATAATATAAATCATCGATGGTGTATTCCTTTCTTCTCAATTTTAGGGTTGCTGGAGAAAGATAACCGTTGATGACATTCTGCCTTTTGATGAAGATAACAAGCTATTGCTTCCAGCTACAACATATGAATTTGAGCTCTGGCCAATGCTGTTGTCTAAAGCAATCATTAAGCTGGCAAATGTTGAGTACGTACAGTGGGGAGTCATCACTCACTTGCATAGAAACAGAAAGGCAAACCACAGCAAAAACAGCTATACCTCATCTATATTCCGTAGCTTTATTTTTTAAGATTAATTTAAAGAGCCTTCTTTCCAGACAATGTAAATTTTCATATGTAAAATGAATATGCCAAAGCCAGTAATTGAAAGTATTGGGTTAGTCAGCAATCAAATAAAATTCCCCCTAATAAAAGTACCCAAAACACTATTCCATAGGCAATGCTTTCTGAGTATGAATGGAAATTCAATCACATAAACTAATGTTTCATCTTAATCGGAGAGAAAAGTTGTTTTGTAGGGGAAAATATTGCTTCATCTAAATACTGAATGATGTATACTGGAATCCAGTTAAGGGTTTAGGTTTTGTCTATATGATAATAATTTGCTTATCTTGAAAACCCTAAACTGTTCTGAAGGATGTCAACGTGCCCTTCCTGCTTTCAGTGACATTGGTGTCTTTTAATAGGGATGAAAACTATTCACATTTCTTTAATGTTCTTATAAAATGTACCTGTGTCTTACATGCATGCATGACTTATATGTGCACCAACACAGATGAGACATTTCTTCTATGTTTGTTCTCTTAGATTCACATGCGGAGGTCTGTGGTCATTCCATCTTGGCCTTCGCAATGCACCAAGGCTTAGATGCTTGAGTTGCCTATGCACAGCAACTGCGTGTCTTTGCTTGGCGGAAGAACGCTCACAGACAACGCACCAGCTTGACTTTGACACCCTCTCCCACCCTCCAGTATGTCATAGCATCTCAGTATTCAACAGAACCCACGTACATGCTGTAGCAGATCACATCTGCTGTTTGCTCAAAGCTCAGCCCTCTCTCCTTCTGTAAATACAGCAGTGTCAGTCAGAACTGCTGGTTGTGGATTTTCTTTAGCTCCGCTTCCTTTTTCTCTCCCGAGGCTACACAATCAAACAACCACTCTTCCTGCCATCCCACTCATTTCCTTTTGCTTACTAACCTTCAATTTTCTATTGGAAATTTGTTTCACCCAACTTGCAGCCTGTAATTTCAATGATTTTTTTTTTTTTTAACTCATCCCAGATCTTTTTAAGTAGCTGAGCACTACTGTTCACACTGGTGACAACTATGTTTGTTTATTTGGAAAGGAAATAATGTTCCTAATTGTCAAACCTCACTTGAAGTTCTGAGAATTAGAATTGCATTTTTTCTTAATCTATAGTTCAGCAGAATTTTATACAACTTCAGTAATAGAATTATTGTTATTTTTAAAAAATTAATAAATGAAGTTTGGAAATAAAGGATCAGACTAAATGTAAGATATTGGTTAGGATTTCTAGGGGAAACTTGCGATACATGGTACAATACATTTGTCTATACATTTTTCTCAGGTTTTATTTGTTGTCACATGAGTTTTAGCTCTCTACATTAAATATTAATATTTAATAGTGTTTCAATATGACTGTGAGATACACAAAGGAAAAAGTATTATTTCTATGAGGTTTGTACAGTCTTTTCTTAAATATGATTATCCAAAGAGGAATTTAGACTAGACTGAATTATCCTGATAGATATTTGTTTTCTTTCAGGTATGTAGACACATCAATCCATCAGTCATCACCATTGACCAATGGTGACCCCTGGGCAGGACAGGATATGCATGTTAATGCAAATAGACTAATCACTTCAAAAAGAGTTTTACAAAACTAAAATGAGAAGAGCGATGTTTGGTCATTCACGGTGTCATTTAACTTCATGCTATGACGGCCAATCCATCCTTCCATTCAGGGCAGAATAGATGTTTCTGGTTTCTCTGAAATTATCTAATAATTGAATTAAGAATGTCTGATGCCTATCTTGACCTACCACGTGTGAAACTGACAATACACAGCTTCATAGGCATCTTAGAATAATTACTGAAATCAGAAACATAAAAGAAGTTGTTTTATTTTCAAAAGAACAACACAATAATCTATTGAATATGTAAAATATAGATAACTATGTATATTTAAATATATATATAGCATGTATGAATATGTTTTACATATATGGCATTAATATAAACTTATATTTTTTTAAATAAAGCTTATAAGCATGTTTTATAAATAGACATGACATTTTATTATTAGATTTACTTTAACAAGTCATATGACTATTGGAATAGTACTTTCTTACAGTGTAATGCATATCCAGTGTACCTCCACATTTATTGTTATATCACTGATTTATTAGAGATTCTACTTCTTATATACCTCTTTGTGTTTTCAAATTGTATTAACTACACTGTTGTTCATTTTGTGTTTTTAGCATCCATGTAGCAGAGAGGAGAGAACTGGGCGAATTCACAGTTACTCACGCTCTTACAGGATGGTTACCACAAGTCATTTCTCTCCAGTAGGTTTGACTGATTATTAGGCTATTTATTTTTTCTTCCCCTGTAAAGTTTCTTTAACCAAAACATTTTTTGTGTTTAAGAAAATTTCAAGAAATTTTATATTTTACAACAATATTTGGGAGAATAACATTTTATATAAAATTCCTTGAGAATTTCAGGTTAAGTCCTGTATTCTTTTATATATTGTAAATTCTGAAATATCTGAATTCAACTGGACACATGCTGTTACCCATGAGGAAACTAAGGCTCAGAGTGGCTGAATTCCCCAAACCTGCCCATGATGTACCTGGAGGGGACAAATTTGAATCTAAGTCTTTCTGGCTCCCAATCCCACCATCTTTCCCTCATATGGGTTTAGCTATCTAGACATTGCTGATCTATGTCCAAGTGAAGACAGACAACCTAATGTAAGGCTTACTTAAATTTTCACAAATACTTTTTTATTTCACACATAGAAGTCATAGACGTACAATTTGATCATGTTATTATTGACACTAGAAATTAATCAAGTTAAAATGCAGAGCAAAGAATATATAAATAAATCTGAACATACCAGTTCAGATGTTAATTTTTATAAGAAAGTTGAAGCTACAGTTCAGTTACCAATTTGAATTATCATTGATCTTTGACTAATGTTGGGAAGCTACTACTCCCCAGGGAACAGGTTAGAGGAGACTTGAAGACAGACCCCAGTAACTTGGATTCTACATCTAAAGCATCTGTTCAGGAGGATAAACTAGCTGGGACTTGGTTCACATAAAAATATCTTCAGGAGAAAACGGGAAGAGCAAACACCCTCCCTGAAAGACCCCTTTCCCGAAGGAGAGCTGGTCTTGTGTTTTTATTGTAGGAAAGATTCAGATGCATGTCCTCTTACATCTTCTAGTGGGAAATCCTTTCTGATACCTAGGAGAAGAGAATACTAACTGATATAATGTGGATGGTGTTAGTGGGGAAAAGTAGAGAAGCAATGGGATTTAAAAGGATGGACTTTTTAAAATATTTGTATTCAACTTTGACAGAATGCTTGCAATTTGTCTTTTATATTCTCTGCACATAGTCAATAAACATACCAGAGACATGAAATCATCAGAAATCTATAAGAAATAGATCAAAATAATTTGCAACTATAAAATTAGTTCATTAAAGCTACAAATTATCTCTTGCTAGAATAATACATAAAAACTAGTGTTGATATACTTTTATAATTTTAAGATCACTTTAATAATTAATTATTAAATTATTAATAATTTATATTAATGTCTATTATTAAATAGACATTTAGTTTGCATGAATTTATGGTTGCTTATGAAGTATCTGTGAAAATGATTCAAAGAGGGAAAGCTTGAGCTTTGGAGTCAGAACTATATAATTATATTTACATTCTTACATTTCCAATTTCGAGGTATGTGAATTTTGTAAGTAATGACATTTTCTGAGTCCCAGCTTCTTCTTATGTAAAATCGGGTTACATTGACCCATCCTATATGGCATCCTGAAGGGTAAGTGAATAGGTGAGAGTGTCAGAAAACTTTGCTAGTGTATAGTAGGAACATTATTAGTGAAAATTTCTTTCCCTCTCTGCTGTCTTTCACCAGTTATAATTATCTAGAAATATGTACGATAGTTAAAAATCAACCTTTGGAAACAAAAAAGAAGCCTAAAGAAGAATAAGTGAAGAATGGCCCTGATATTCAAATTTGTCAATTTACTTCAAAATACAACCAAAAAGTAAAAAATTATACACTCTCTTTGATTGATATTATGATTTGTAGATTTTTTTTTACATTTTGTCACCTTATTTGTATAATTTTAAATTAATATTATACTATGAAATTACAAAATTAATTCACGTGTGTATGTATATATGTAATTTTAAATGAAAAGAATGTCATGAAACAATACATAAATGATTGCCAAGAAATGTTTAAGTTGGAGTACGGGTGCAACCGCCACCATCTGCCAGTGCTGCAGACAGGGGTCAGGTGTAGCTTCAGAGAGAAAGTCCTGACATGGTCTGAACATTTACTGTTGGATGCGTTCGACTTGAAGGACAGGAAGGAGAAGGCTATTGAAAGCCGGAGAAGAATGTGATTAAAACCATGGTCTGGACGAGAGTGGGATCTTTCTATTAATAAGTAGGTTTAGAGTGTGGAGGGTAAGCCCCTGAGGGGCTTGGCCAGTTGTGGTCATGGTTTTACAGAAGTCAAGGAGAATCAGGGTATTAGAATTCAAAATCTGTGTTGGCTTCCAATTTTCTGGGGGGTTTCCATGTGAAAATCAGTTAGGGTGGAAAATATTATGTGGTATCTCCAAGAAACGACTTCTCTTCCACTCTCCCATAGAAGTAACAACATGAGACACTACTTTACCTGCAGTGGTTGACCTTGCCTCCTATGTGTTCCTACAATTAGGACAGTTATACCATTGAAAAAAAACCTTTTAACTTTCCATATGTAACAGAAACACAGTCAGCGACATGCATGAGTATACTAGAAGTTAAATTCCAAATGAAGAAATAGATGGCTTTTTCTTGGTAAACTTCTCTGGTCTTGATGCAGTGCAATTGTCATTAATTAATTGACTGTATACATGTAAGTTTATTTATGGTCTCTCTATTTTGTTCCATTGATCTATGTGCCTGTTTTTATGCCAATACCATGCTGCTTTGATTACTATAGCTTTGTAATGTAATTTGGAATCAGGATGTATAATGCCTCCCGGCTGTTCTTTTTTCTCAAGGTTGCTTTTGTTATTCAGGGTTTTTGTGGCTCTATGAGATTACTTTTTTCAGTTTTTGTATAAAGATGTCATTGGAATTTTGATAGAGATTGCATTAAATCTGTACATGGCTTTGAGTAGTTTGGACATTTTAATAATATTATTTCAATCCATGAACACAAAATCTCCATTTATTTGTGTCTTCTTTAATTCCTTTTGTCAGTGTTCTATAGTTTTCAAAGTATAAGTCTTTCACATCCTTGGTTAAATTTATTCCTATGTATTGTATTTTTTTTTGATGCAATTGTAAATGGGATTTTTAAAAAAAATTCTCTTTATGAGAGTTTGTCATTAATGTATAGAAACAATAGATTTTTGTATATTGAATTTGTATTTTGCACTTTTATTAAATCATTTTATTAGTTTTAACAGTTTTTGGGTGTCATTAGCTGTTTGCTATGTATGATGCCACTATCATGACATCTGCGTGTGGTGAGAATTATTCTTTTTCCTTTCCAATTTGAATGCCTTCTGGTTCTCCTTTCTGACTAATTGTTCTGGTTAAGACTTTTATTAAATAACTAATACTTGTTTAATAAAAGTGGGAATAGTGGGTATCCTTGTCTTGTTACTTACCTTAGAGGAAAAGTTTTCAGCTTTTCAGCATTGAGCAGGATATTAGCTGTGGGCTTATCTTACATGGCCCTTACGCTTGGATGTGTTCTCTCTAAACTCCTAGTGTTGAGAGTATTTATCATAAATGGATGATGTATGGCAAAGGGGCCCCATTAAGGTAGGTCTGCTCTCAGGGTCTTTAGATGTGTCTTTAATTAGAAGCCTGTCCCTCGGGCCAACGCTTTAAGATAAGCAAAGAAGACTATTTCTCAGTCTGCTGCCTCTGTACTGGCCTTTGAGTGGATGAGTCTGGACTAGCTCCTTAGGAATCATTTCTGAGTTTTCTGTAGCTTTGTGGGCCTTTTTGGATGTAGTCCCTGTGGACTTTCAAAGCTAGATGTTTGGGAGTTCATTTCTCAGAGGAAGGTCTTAAAAGTTGGGGTGCCAGGTATGGGTTTCAAACCCTTTCCTCCTCAGGGTGCTAAGCACCCTTCGATTGTGGGTCATTATGCTGGGTTTATGCTGAGACCATGTCTCAGTGTTTCTTACCGGCAGCAATGTAGGTGATTTCTTATTTACCAAAAGTGTAGGAACTACTCAGCTAGTTTTTGGTTGGTTTTCTTTTCTCCTCCCAGGGGCGATTTTTCTGTATATACCTATAGATTCAATGTGTCCATGCGAATTGATGAATTCAGGGTTCGCCTATGTCTCCATTGTGAACCAGAATCCCTTGTTTGGTTTCTTTCCATCAGCAAAGCCCAGCACACCACGGGCACTCAATCAAAGCATGTTGAATAGACAAGTGCATAATGGTGTTTTTAAAGAACATTTGATGTAACTATTGAAATTAGTCTTGTGAAATAGTAAGTTGATCTTTTTTCTTTCAGTAATTTCTTGATGTATAATTTAAAGCTTAATTTGAAAATTAATGTTGATGCCTTTTATTAAAGTCCAGGATATAAGGACGAACTTTGGGAGCTCTTGAAAGAAACATTGCCAGAATTTAAGCTGTTGGATGAGCCCAGCTGCGAGAGCAAAATAACAGAGGTAGATTCCAAATTAAAAGAACCAGGGAAAGATGTGAAGGATGGCAAAGAAGTGAAAGATGGCAAAGAAATGAAAGATGGTAAAGAAGTAAAAGACAGCAAAGAATACAGACGTGAAGGTTCAATTACAACACTGAAATCACTTGATAAAAGTGACAAATTTCCAAAGGGTATGCCATTTTATATCACAAACATTATTCACTATGGGTATTGTATATCCAAGTAAATGTTTTACAATCATTGTTGAATTTAATGGCACTTTATTATTATCATCATGCATTGTGTCATGGAAATAGTTAAGATCCTTCCTTTCTAGGATTTCAGAACTTCTTATACTATTTACTACGTGTTAATTATTGTTTCATACTTTACTGTCTCTAAAAATCAAAGGCAATTGTACATTTTGATGATGTTAATTTAATACAGTATTAATATAGGATGAGACATTAACTTTTAATTTTCACCAAACACATCTTTCTTACATGCAATATGTAGGTTGAAATGAACCAAAACAGCAAAGGACAAAGGTGGTCCTCTTTATTTTTTTCAGAAAATGTGAAATGGATGGAGATTAGATGATGATTTATTGATCATTTATTGTAAAGTGGAAGTTCAAATTTGAAAAGAAAAAATTCTAGTTATTTTACAAGTATAGGATTATTTCTCTTCTTAGGGTGGGAAACATATTGAGTAATTTTTCATTTAAAATTTCAAAAATAATATAATTGTGCAAATAAACTAATGCTTATATAGTAAAGTAGAATTAAATATTCTAGAAAACATTCAGCTTTTTGTATACTTTGATAGTATCTATTATGATTTTTCAAATATTTATGTTTTCAAAAATATTGACATTTTGTCCAATTATTCCTTAACAAGATCTTATCTACAACACAGTATGCATAGAAATTATTACCATAAATGTTACTCAAAAATATATGAAGATTAAGTGTGTGAGTAATATGTGCCCATCATAGTCTCTTTTTGAAATGACCTAATATGCACTAGTATGAAAAAGAAAGCAAAAGAAATGCCCGAAAAAAAATTTGTTTTATCCAGGATATCCCCAATTAATTTGAACTTAGAAGGCTTTTCTCAAGTATCACAAATTAACATTTATTCATCCCCCCAGCCAGCCAGCCAGCCAGCCAGCCACCCATCCTTCCAATATACTATTTACTGAGTATAATTCTAGCAAATGTTCTAGGAATTAGTGATAACTTGTTGAACAAAATCGGATGTGAAAGTTACCTCCTAGGTGTTATTGTTTAGTGATAGAGACTAACATTACTTTTAACAATCATAATCATCTACTACAAAATAAGCCTGAAATGGAAATAAAGGAAAGTATGGGAATTCATATGGGGGGTGGGCGGGGGGCTAGTCTAGAGCGTCAGGAAAGAATTCCTGAAGGAATTTTGGGCTGTGTTTGCAAAGATGAGAGGAATATCTAGAAGACAGCGAGGGAATATGGAGGGAATAGCATTTTAAGTAGAAGGAAGAGCAGAGACATAAAGGCTATGAGGCAGCAGGAAGAATGGAAGACCTGGAAGAAGATATTTAGCTGGAGGAAAAGATGTGAGGAATAAAGAATGGTTTTTAAAAAACCTAGGTAGGAGAATGATCATATAAAATCTTCTAAGTCATGTTAAGATTATTGATCTTTTTCATAAGAAAAATTGACAGCTAATGCAGAACTTAGATGAGAGTCATGCATGATCTAAATCACATTTCCAAAAGAATATTCTGGTTCTTTGAAAAGAAATGACCTTAGCATGGGGGTGGGGACGTTGGGGGTCAGTGACATGAGTGTATACAGGAAAAACAGTTTGGAGACTCTTGCACCAGCTCATGTTAGAGGCAGTGGTCGCTGGAAGTAAGGTAGTAACTGTGGAGCCATAGATAAGGTGAATGATTTGAGAGATATTTAAAAAGTAAAAAATGTTGTGCCTCTAATTAAGATGGGGGATACTGAAAAAAGAATGGCTTTATAAGGAAAGATCATAAAATAATTTTGAACATACTGAATGTGAGCTGCCTTTTGAGAAAATATCAGGAGTTCCTGGTTGGTGATATATAGTTTGGAATCATCGACAAATGAATGCTAAATTAAACTATGGGTGATCCCAAGGAGACAGCATAGTGTGAGAAGACTAGGCTGCTTGAGACTGAGCCTTAAAGATGCTAAACATCTGAGAACCAAGCACAAAATTATGATCTGCCAGTGGAGGCTAAGGGATGGCCAATGAAGCAAGAAGAAAACCAGAAAAGTATGTTGCTACTGAAGTCAAAAGAAGGCAGTTTCAGGAATCAGAGAGACAATTTGTGTCAAATAGTGAGAACTGGAATATGGTGGGAACCCAGATTTCTCTGTTAAATATTGTGATGTGAAGGTCATTGGGCACTGATGAATGATGGGAGTCAAAGACACATTGGGAAGTGTTAAGAAGTAAGTGGAAAGTAAAGTAATGTACAAACAAACAAATTATCACTAGACAATAAGAGCTAGAAGTTCTAGAACAGGAGAGCTACATAGTGGAAGCTGACAGGGAATACGTGGGCCCACACAGGGTACTTATGTTTTAATCTTTTGAGGGAGAACTGAGTGTTTTTAAGTGATGATTGAGAGGATCCAGCAGAGATTACAGCAATAACGTATGTTTCCTGGGGGGGCAGGAAGAGGAGGATCCAGAGAGCCCACCCAGGTGGAGAGGTTGGACCAATCTGGGTGAGCAAGGGCTCCTCCATTGTACCAGGTGGGCACATGTCATGGGAGTGGATAGATGCAAATGTTGGTGGATGAATGGGTTTCACAGGGAGAACCAGAGTGTTTCACACTAAAGGTTTCTTCTATTTTCTCTCTTTATAAGCAGCCTATCGATGAACTGAGAGTGAGGTGGAGGTGGAAGATGAGGTTCTCTTGGTGATTTAAATTAGATGTAGCAGAGGTTTGCAGGACTAGGGAAGGGTTATCTCCAGTTGGACTCAGCTGCTAACTTCAAGTGGCATTTGCTAGATGAGTGGGATGAAATGACAAAGGAGCAGCACATGTATTTAGGGCATTGGCGAAAACACATTTTGGTAAACACTGTTGTGTATTATCTAATTTCTATGTGAAAGAGTGTATTATTTTTCTATTTATATTTTTTATAAATTAAATTACTTATAAATTATGAATTCTGAATAGGAGTTTGAAGGCTTTTAAAGTCTTATTTTAAAATTGTACATAAAATTATATATTTCTACCTAAAATTAAGTTTATTGAGCAAAGTCAAATATTTATAGAAAACCCACAAAATAAAACTTGATAACCTGTATTTATACTTTAGTTTCTTAGTTACATGTCTCCTACACTTAAAGTTAACAGTTAACTTCACTTTTGTATCTAACCTAAGTGTTAAATCTACTATAAAAGCTAAGATCTGACACAGGTTTACATCATAGGTTAAGAAACATTACAAGTTGTTCATGTTTTATTTATGCAAATTGAAAAAACAAACTGATTACCAATTCAGCAGATGACAAAAAAATAAAAAGGCAGAAATCTGAATTTTTGTTTCAGAACTGAATTGGCTTCATTAAGGAATAAAAAAAGCTCAGATATTTTTTGTTTTTAATTTTCAATCTTTATATTACGTTTTTCCCCTTTTTACTTTTTTACATTTTTTTCAGTTACAGTTTACACATTCAATATTAGTCTGTATTAGTTTCAGATATTCATGAAAGTGGTTAGAAGATCATATACTCTACAGAGTGGTCCCCTGTGCTTCAAGTGCCCACCTGGCCCCGTACATAATTATTACAATATCATTGACTCTATTCCCCGTGCTGTAATCTACATCTTCATGACCAGTCTGTAACCACCAATTTGTACTGCTTAATCCCTTCACCTTTTTCACCCAGCCCCTCACCTCCTTCCCCTCTGACAGCTGTCAGACTCTGTTTCTATTTTATTTTGTTTTTTATATTCCACATATAAATGAAATCATTCAGTATTTGTATTTTTCTGTCTGGCTTATTTCACTTAGCACAATACCCTTTAGGTCCATCCATGCTGTCACAAAAGGTTTTTTATGGCTGAGTAATATTTCATTGCATATAGGTAGCACAGCTTCTTTTTTAAGTTGAAAGAGAACATATTTCATAGAAATATAAATATGAATGGAAATTCAAAGGGTGCATATGGTTCTATGTATGGGGTTTGATTAAACAAGTCGTACTGGCAATAAGATGTTGCATTGGCATACAATTTCCACCAGGAGATATTCTCGAGAGAGCAAGTTCCGTTCCCTTGAGATGGAGGCCCCAGGAAAGAAAGATCTGAAAGGTGTCCAAGTCAGGACTCAACTCTAAGAATATGCTTTGTTGTTCTTTGATTTTTGTTTTTAAAATGATAAAATTAGCCGGACACTGTAATTTTATATTCATAAATCTCAGTCAAATGATTATCTAATTTAACATAAAATTTTGCGTAGTCAAAAATAAATAATGCTGCAAATCTTTCACAATACACATTGATTTTTAAAATTTTGTCTTGCTTTATTTTAATGTTTCCAATTAGAGATAAGGAGTGTTTTGGGCAATTTGTGGCTATTGCTTTACATTTAAATAATACTATGACTTTGGCCTTTTTTCAATACAATGACTGAATAAGAAAAATATAGTTTGAGTTTCTGTAGTTAAAATATTTATTGTATTTCTTAATATGTTAGAGAAAGCAGATGCAAAAGATGTTGGAAAGAAGAGGAGTAAAAATGGAGACAAAGAAAAGGACAAATTCAAATTGTCACTTCACGGTTCAAGACCCTCATCAGATGTGCAATACTCTCAGCAGTCCCTCTCAGACTGTAAGCACCCCCAGAATAAAATTGGTGCAGCCCTTTCCTGAAACGCCGGAACTCTTAGCAGCATAGGGATACGTCTCCTCTTTAGACATTTGTAAATAAGCTCGCTTAAGGCTGCCAACATAGGCAGGCCCTCACGTGGGTCTGCACGCCGGGGCAAGGTCCTCCGCCGGAGGTCGGCGCCAAGGTGGTCCAGCTCTCACAGTGCAGCAGCCACAGGAGGACAGCTCATGTGAAGGAAGGCATATGCTAACAAATATATATTATGTATTAGTATATTATAAAATATATATTACCCTGCATAAATAAAATATAAGTTATATATCCATATAATATCCATATATAAATTATATAAATTTATAAATATATTTTTATTTATTTACATACATATTTTATTTATATATAATTTATATAATTTATATATTGATAATTTATATATAATATATAGTATGTTTATATATAATATAAAATATATATAATTTACCTATTATGTTTTAATAT
>PVJD01012871.1:0-31815 GCA_004026545.1 Mormoops blainvillei | reverse complement strand
GCTGCCTTGAGGGCTGGGGACTCACCATCATGGGCCACTTTGGAGAAGCTGCAGCGTCAGATGGGGGACGTGCTGGGCCTTTGGATCTTCCTGTCCTGCAGTCAGTAACAGGACGAGTGGTAGGCAATGAGGCCTCCTTGGTAGGGGAGGGGCAGCTAGTATTGAGCCCACCCGGGGCCTGGGGTTGGGGTCAGAGCACTGATCCTGGGTGAGAAAACAGGAGACCAAAGGGGGCTTACCAGAGAGGCCTGGATTCCATCCTGACGCTGGGGCTGTCTTCCCTGGGACTTTGGGCAGGTCTCTGGCCCTTTCTGAGCCCCATTTCCCCATAAAATGGGATGTGCTGGGGGCTGGGGGCCAATTCTTGAGTGTCTCTTTACGTCCGCTCCCCTGTGGTTCCCCGCCAGGCAGGCCTCACCCCAGGCTCGTGTGGGCCCTGTACCAACCCCCTCACTCTCTAGTGTCTGGGGGCCTGTTCCTACCCTCCGTAAGCACAAACCTGGAGCTCTCTGGCGCCCACCACAGCCTGGGCGGGACATCAGAGCCTGGCAGCTGGGGAGGGGGCAGGGCTGGGAGCAGGAAGCTAGGTTGTGCGGGGTCCCAGCCTTGGAATAGAGCTTGCTGGGAGTTGGTGGTGTCTGGGCAGCTGCGGCAGGGACAGTGCGAGCTGCCAGCATGGCCGCTTCCCCATTTCCATTTCCGTTGTGCTAGATTTCTGGCTGTTCTGGCTGACAGGGCAGGGCCCCTTCCTCTGGTACCATGTGGGGCCCGGGCAGTGCAGAACATCTGGGTGGAGGGAAGGGAGGAGCTGGCCCTAAGCTGGAGGGAGTCCTGGGCGCCAGTGTAATTCCTTCCTGGCCGAGGGGCCATGGGCCCATCTCTTCACCTCCCTGAGCCTTCCTTTCCTCATCGGAAAAGTACGCAGACTGTGCTCTGCCTACGCAACTCACCTCTGCCCAGACCCCGGCGGGAGTCTTTGTCCATGATCTTAATTTAGTCATCACAGCAGCCAGTGATGATTGTGCCCATCTCAGAGGCTCAGAGAGAAGTGAGTTGCCCAAGGGCAGGCCCTGGGCTCCCATCTGGGGTTGGCCCAGCCCATCGATAAGAGAGGGGAGGTATGCAGCACGTGGCACCTCGTACCAGACAACTCTGAGGACATCATTGTCCCCATTCTCACCTCTCTGGGGTCTTCAGAAATGGGCAGTGGTTTCTAGAGCCCCACTGGCCACTTCCCAGCTGTTCACTCATACATTCAGACAGGCTTGGTTGGGCAGCCCCCCTGCGCTGAACCCTGTCCACATGAGGTGTGGGCTGTGATTAACTTGTTAATGTGGCTCCCCAACAGAGACTCAGCCTCCCCAGGGCAGGGCCCCTGTCTGCCTGGTTCCCTGAGGCCCCACTCCAGCACCTAGCACAGCGCTGACAATGAGACATTCAATTCCTAGGTACTGAATGAATGATGAGGTTTTGTCTAACTCGAGTGAGGGTTGGGAGCTCAGGCATGAGGAGGAGAGGGGACTGGAGAAGTTGGCAGGGTCTGGATAATGGAGGGGCTGAGTGCCAGGGGAGAAGACCGAGCTCGACCCCGAGAACCAGGGGGTGTCACTGTAAGATCTCCATCATATTTGTTTTAGGAAGGTTGCTCCTTAGGGAGGGCCATGGGGGAGTGACAGAGGCCAGGAGACTGGTTAGGAGGCTGCTGCCAAGGTCCTAGAGGGATATGATGGTGGCTTGGCCCTGGTAAGGGGCTGATAAGACAGAGACACCTGGAAAGGCATGGGCTCAGGTGGAAAAGGCCATAGGGAGGAAGCCAGCGTGTATGCCCACTGCACCCTCAGACTCCATCCAGCCAAATTAAGCACCTCCTGCTCCATTTTTCCCATGAGCACCTTTCTCTGTCCTGGTGGCTGTGAGAGGCTGCCCCATGGAGCCAGAGCAGGGCTGGGGGCTTGTGGGGCCCAACCAAGCCCTGGCCTGGAATCCAAGGGAAGGAAGAGAGGGCCTTCGCTTGGCTTTCTGGAGGTCGCCGCTCAGCAGCTCTGCCCTCCAGGACCACCATGACATGCTGCTGGAGGTGGAGCGGGACAAGGCCATTACCGACAGGGTCATCCTCCTCCAGAAGGTCATCCGGGGATTCAAAGACAGGTACGTACCAGACCAGCTCCTCCCCACCTCAACCCACACACAGGTGCGTGCAGGGGGAGGTGGGGCTCGGGTCATCTCTGTTCCCCTAACTTGAACACTAGGAATAAGCACGCACACCCATGTACACACATAGAAACAAACACACACATGCACAGCATGTGGATGAACACAGAGACACATGATTTACACAGGCACATACACGTGGATTCAGGGGACATGCACATTTGGGCACTCTGTGGTCTCGGATGCCTGATGAAATTTCTCAGAGGAAGTTTGAGATTTTATAAATTACAGAGTGTGCTCCATATTCCATGTAAGAGACATGCGTAGCTGTGGCAGTTGACAGATCAGCAGACCTGGAGTGTGAGTCAGGCTCCACAAAAATCCCACAACCTGCCCCTTTTGCAGTTCATCTTGTCCCCCCTCCCTCTCCCCATCCATCCATCCTTCCATCTGTCCATCTGTCCATCCATCCATCCATCCACCCACCTACCTGTCTGTTCATCTATGCGTCTGTCCACGCATCTATCCATTCCCTTCCACCGTTGCTCACAAGCTCATGGGTGCATCTAGGCATTAGCTTGGCTGGCTCATTCACACACAGACATATTCATCTTTCACTCCTCCTATATTTATTTTTACATTCAGCAGACTGATGTCCTCCATCAGGTTGTAGGTGACTGTCATCCTGTAGAAGCCACCAGGGGGTGCAGGGGAACAGTCTGCCAGGGTGGGCACTAGTTCTAACCTCATTGAGTCTGTTTTCTCATCTGTAAAATGGGGAAGTTTGACAGTAGTGAGTGATGTTCGGAGTGTTCAAATCTTTTAATTTTTTAATCTTTGATATTATTTTATTTACTTATTATTCGTACATTTATTCATTCAATAAACACTGCTGGAAAGTCTCCTGATTGGGCTCACACGACAAGTCTGTGAACAGGCAGGGCAGGTATCATTCCACTCGCTTCGCAGATGAGGAAGTTGAGGCAGAGAGGTGATACGCTGCTGTCCCATGTCGTGTATCTGGGAGACACACAGAGCTGGGACGAGCCCTTCTCTCCTGATTCCAAACTCCACCTGCACCCTGGCTGCCTCTGGGCACCATGTCTCTGCTTTGAGGGTCTCCTCCGATGTACTGCTGTTTCAGGTCCAACTTCCTGAGGCTGAAGAACGCCGCCACCCTGATCCAGAGGCACTGGCGGGGCCACAACTGCAGGAGGAACTATGGGCTGGTGAGCCTCCCTGAAAGGGATGCTGCTGGCCCAACAAGGCCTCTGAACCCCAGCCCCCCATTACCATAGTGGCAGGATGTATCTGTGCCTGGAGACTGGGCGGCCTCCTCCTCTGCCCCTGCCTGCTACTACCATTTCCCCAGCCCAAAGCCTCATTCTGTGGCTTTTCCCATCTGGTTGGCCATGTTTAGGCTTTGCTTCTGGAATGTTTTGAGGAGCATGAGCGCTAGGTCATTAGAGATGTCAGAGGGGGCCGGAAGCAGGTGTGTCCTGCTGATCTCAGTGGAACAGCTGGGCTTGGGGCTGGGGGGACAGACAGGAAGCAGAGCAGCTACTGGTCTGAGGATAGGGAAGCCAAGGCCACTCCCTGGGAAACTTTCACCTGAGAGGAGCCAGCTGATCTCTGGGGAGCCCTACTCCAAGAAAGACAGAGCTGTTCCTTTGGGGCGTGCCAGCGGGTGGGCAGGTCCAGTGCGCAACTTATGTCCCGTGGGCGAGCCGGGGCCCTGAGCGGGCATTGTCCTTGCAGATGCGGCTGGGCTTCTTGCGGCTGCAGGCCCTGCATCGCTCCCGAAAGCTGCACCAGCAGTACCGCCTGGCCCGCCGGCACATCATCCAGTTCCAGGCCCGCTGCCGGGCCTACCTGGTGCGAAAGGCCTTCCGCCACCGCCTCTGGGCCGTGCTCACCGTGCAGGCCTACGTCCGGGGCATGATCGCCCGCAGGCTGCACCGGCGCCTCAGGGCCGAGGTGAGGGGTCTGGAGTCACACAAGGTGGCGTGTCCTCTGAGGGGCGCTTCTCCACCTCGGGAGGAAAAACCACCCCCACTTGTTGGCTGAGACTTTGAGCTGTGTCTCCTCTGAGAAATGACAAAACTGGGACCAGGCCCCACATATTCACTCTCCCAACCAAGGGCCGGACTGGGGACCCCGGTCAGTCTTGTGAATCTTTGGGAGGTCTTGGAGAACCTGGTTTGGTTTGGGGATCAGTGTTGCCCCCAGCCTGCTGTGCGACCTGGAGAATTTTTCAGGTGCTTCAGTTTTCCCTATCTGTCAAATTATTTGGTAAATTTGCTCCCAGTCTCAGAGCTCAGCCAGGGTGGGGTGGGGTGGGGTGGAGCCGGCAGGAAGCACTGTGACAGCTCCACACATTCGGTACCCACCCGGCTCTCCGTTCCCTCAGTACCGGAGACGCCTTGAGGCTGAGAAGATGCGGCTGGCGGAGGAGGAGAAGCTCCGGAAGGAGATGAGTGCCAAGAAGGCCAAGGAGGAGGCGGAACGCAAGCATCAGGTGAGCGGCGAGTGTCCCAGCCCTTAGATGCCCATTTGCTGGTTCAGCAGCCTTCACTCACCACTGGCTGTCCATCCTCTCTCCGTGCTGTCACCTCCTTCATTTGTGCATTGAGTGCCTGGTCCCGGACCAGGAGAGAGCTTGAAGGGCTGTGATCCTCAGTGTGACGGCCCACGCCCTCGGGAGCAAACTTTTCTAGCTGGGAGAGACACCCACAGAAAAAGCCGGAGCTGGGGTGAGAGCGCCCAGCATGGGGCCACCAGCCACACGTGGCGACTGAGCACTTGAAATGACGTAGCACTCTGAACATAGAGCGCACCCTGGGTTTTGAAGATAGTAAGGGGAAAAGGAATATAAATTATCTCAGTACTATTTTTAAAATATTAATTACATGTTGGGATTATATTTTGGAGATATTGGGTTAAATATAACATATTATTAAAACTGATTTCACTTCTTTACTTTTCCTGTTTTAAGTGTAGCTGCTACTTACGTGGCTTGCTTTATCTTTCTGGTCAACTAAAGCCATGACCCAACCATTATGGGATTTTTGGCTGGTGGGGTTCCCTCCAGCTGGGGAGGCATAAGCAGACTTCCTGGAGGAGGTGTTCCGGCTGAGCCCTGGAGGGCAGGCAGCATTACTTACTGTCTGGGCATCTGTCTGCACTAGGCTCTGAGGCCCAGGATGGGGAAGCCCAAGGCTCCGTCCTTCCCAGTGGTCAGAAGGCCCAGGGGAAGATTGGGACTGTGGCCTGGGTGCTGCAGTGGCTCCTGGGCGCCCTGGGGTGGGGTAGGGGGCTTGTTCTCTGAGGCTGTCTCTTCTGCGTCACCCCCACCTCCCAGGAGCGCCTGGCCCAGCTGGCGCGAGAGGACGCTGAGCGGGAGCTAAAGGAGAAGGAGGAGGCTCGGCGGAAGAAGGAGCTCCTGGAGCAGATGGAGAGGGCGCGCCACGAGCCCATCAATCACTCAGACATGGTGGACAAGATGTTTGGCTTCCTGGGCACTTCGGGTGGCCTACCAGGCCAGGAAGGCCAGGCACCCAGCGGCTTTGAGGTACCAGGCTGGAAACAGGGGCTGGGGACAGGCCTCAATGCGATGGCTGTGCTCTCACATTAAGACCACCTGTTTCCCTCTGAGCAGAGGGTAGCAGCAATGACCTGGGTCAGGGGCCATAGGTCTCAGGCCCTGTCCAGCCACCAACCTGCCACGTCAGGTCAGCCACTGTCTCTCTCTGGGGCCACTCACAAACTTTTACTCATTCGTGTATTGAGGACTTACAAGGTTCTGCCTAAGCAGTGAACAGGACGACACAGAGCACCCTCACTGAGGAAGTGCTGGCTCCACAGGGGCAGGTCGCGGGGCTGCAGTCCAGGTCTGAGTCTGCCCCCACAGCGCAGAACCCTTCTCACCTCTGCAGGACCTGGAGCGCGGGCGGAAGGAGATGGTGGAGGAGGACCTGGACGCTGCCCTACCCCTGCCCGACGAGGACGAGGAGGACCTCTCCGAGTACAAGTTCGCCAAGTTCTCTGCCACCTACTTCCAGGGCACAACCACGCATACCTATACCCGGCGGCCACTCAAGCAGCCATTGTTGTACCACGATGATGAGGGCGACCAGCTGGTGAGGCTGGGACTGTGCTGGCAGAGCGGGTGCTGAGGGGTGGGCCCCTGGCGGGCTGGGACCAGGGCTGACTTTACCGGACCCCCTGCCTGGGGCCGGGCCATATGGGCAAGATCCAAAGGAACACAGCACAGTGGCTCTCCTGTGGGCTGCTCCAGCACTCTCCCCAAACCCCCAGGTTACTCTGATGGCCTCAGCAGTGTCCTGCACTGGGGCCCTCTGACTCGTGTGGCTCTGCCCCCAGGCGGCCCTGGCTGTGTGGATCACCATCCTCCGGTTCATGGGGGACCTCCCTGAGCCTAAGTACCACACGGCCATGAGTGACGGCAGCGAGAAGATCCCCGTGATGACTAAGATTTACGAGACCCTAGGCAAGAAGACGTACAAGAGGGAGCTGCAGGCGCTGCAGGGCGAGGGCGAGGTGAGGCCCAGGTGCTCTCCCTGATGTCCCTCCCGGTGGGCAGGGCTGCCCGCGGACCCTAGCGTCAGGACCCTCAGCAGAGAGGCGGTCTCAAATTTGCCTCTGCCTCATCTCCCTGACCCCAGCTTTCCTTTCCCTGCTTGTGGGAACAAATGTCTGAGCATTTTGTGAACTGTCAGGTGCTGACCACGAGTGAGTGAGGCCACGGGGCAGAGCAGATGGGCTTTGCAGTCAGAGCTAGCGCCAGTACTGGCTCACTGGGAGTTGCTGGGCAGGTTACGCCGCGTTTCTGAGTCTCGGTTTTCCCATCTGTCACTTGGCTGGTGGTGGTGGGGGCAGTGCGGAGGGTGGTGAGGAGTTGGGGTGGCAACAAGGGGCTTGCTTTGTAAACGTTAGTGTAGAGGTGAGACACTCCTCCAGCCATAGCCCCGTTGTCAACTGCACTTGTCATTACTTTGGCCCATTTGCTTGACCCTGTCCCTCATTGTCCTGCAGGCCCAGCTCCCCGAGGGGCAGAAGAAGAGCAGCATGAGGCACAAGCTGGTGCACCTGACCCTGAAGAAGAAGTCAAAACTGACAGAGGAGGTTAGAGTAGACCTCGAGCTGCCTCAGGTGGCGCAGGCTGGGACAAGGCTGGTCTTGGGACCCACGGAGATGGGAGCAGGGGTCTACGCTGCCTGTCTTCACGGTTCTGGGATGGCTGGTGACAGAACAGCATAGTGGGTGACCGAGAAGACAGGAAGAGGGCAGGAAGCTCGGGCTGGGGCCCGGTCAGGGAGGGCTGCCCAGGTGAGGGCACCTGATGGCTGGGGAGGCCAGAGTGGCAGGCGGTGAAGGAGGGCGTTTCTTGCCATTGCGGTGGGTCTCAGGACCTCTCTGTGGGATGAGCGCCCCCAGGGCATTAACGCTGTCAATTTGTTTGAACTCGTTGGTTTAGTCACCTTGCCTTTTCCGATCACCATCCTGGCCCTGTGCTCCAGGATTGTTCAGGCTGGGAGTGCAGACAGACACAAACCAAAGCGTCTATAGCGCCGGGGGACTGCCTCCCCATGCCCTACCTCTGCACACACCAGCCCCTCTGCCCCATATTCCTCCCTCCTCTTTGCCTGGGGTGCAGCCTCCTCCAGGAAGCCTCACAGGACCCCTCTACAGCTGTTGGGTGCCTCACTGGGGCTTCCACAGCCTACTTTGCCCCTTTGTCCTGTTCCCCATCTGAGACTCAGATCCAGTCATGCAGCCATGTAGCCCCAGATTTGAATCTTACCTTTGTCATTGAGTATCCGAGACATCCAGGGAAGAAAATGCCCATTCTGTGGGTCTCTGGGGGCATGGTGCACAGTGACGACCATGGGTGCTCAGGAGATGGGAGGACCTTGCATCCCTCTTCCATCCAGGGAGGCACGGTCTCACTGCTCGCCGCCACTCATCCCTCGTCTCCGGGAAGGGTGCAGAGCTGGACCCGTGGGCTGTGTGAGACCAGAGAGAAGATCCCAGGCTGGGGGCTGTTCACATAGGGGGGCCAGGGCATTTGTGACAGGTGATGGTGACTGGGTGGTGGCACTCGGCGAGTACTCTGGGTGTCAGAGTTGCATGTGGGAGCCCCTGGAGAGATAGGAGTCCTGCCAGGAGTCAGAGGAGTAGGTCCCCATCCTGGCTGAAGGGGCTTCCCTGGCCTAGGTTGTTGGGGTGGGGTGTCAAAGAGGCTGCCACGTTGGTGGGCATCACCAGGCCAGGGCGCCTGGCCTTGTGGCCCAGTCATTGATGTCATATCTGTTCTGCATGGAGTGGGGTTCGATAAGACGGGGGGAGATGGGGGTATGAGGTATGGCTGGTGGGGAGCCAGCTCTTCTGACCACTCCCAGGATTCTGCTGCAGAATGCAGAAAGTGGGCAGACTCAGGCAAGGCAGGGTCCCTCACTTTGCCCTGCCGGGGTCAAGCCTTGTCCCCTCCCTGTGGCCCAGGTGACCAAGAGGCTGCATGATGGGGAGTCCACGGTGCAAGGCAACAGCATGCTGGAGGACCGGCCCACCTCTAACCTGGAGAAACTGCACTTCATCATTGGCAACGGTATCCTGCGTCCGGCACTCCGGTCAGTGCCCCAGGGGTGCAGGGAGGGCGACTGGCGGGGGAGGTGCCCTGCACTTCCCGGAGCGTGGTCCAGAAGGGTTTTTGGTGGCTGAGCTGTGGCGTGTTCACCTTAGCAACAGATTAAGTTACATAGGCCTGGGTTTAGCTCTGCTGCTAGCAAGTCATGTGACCTTGGTAGAGTTAGTTCCTCTCTGTAAGCCTCAGTTTCTTCATCTGTAAAAAGGGAATAATAATAGGGCATGACCCATAGGCTTGTGGGCAGATCAGCCTATGGAAAGTATGTAACACAGGAGGCACTCCAGTCAGTGGTAGCTGTTGTTATCATTACCTGACGTTAAAGTTCCTGGACTAGGAGTTTGCAGACATTGTTGCAAGACTGTCCTACAGCTTTCCTTCCATTTTCCTTGCTAAAAAATCCTCAGTTTCTTCAAAAGGAAACTGCATCCAGTTCTGTGGAATTAAACATGATTTCGCCAAGCAAGTTATGACTGTGTCATTTGTCCTTCCCATCTGCTCACTTTCCAACCACCCTCCTACCCAGAGATGACCACATTATATGTTTTGAGCTATCAATCTAGAAATGATTTTAATTCTTAATGAAGGGAAAGCTCATTTCTACCTGCCTCTCTCCCTTCCTGTTCACAGTGAGATTCAGCCCTGTTTGCTGGGAGCTGGAGCTACCATTTTGCCACCATGAGGCAAGGACTAGGAATGATCAAATATATGTACATCCCTGATATAACTGAGATAATCTTACCAAAAAGAGAGAGAGAGAGAGAGGTATATATCCATATACCCTGATGGATATAACCCTGTTGGAGATAAGAGGCACAAAGCACTTAAGTTTCACATGACTACAAAGTTATTACAAATCCCAAGCAATTTTAGCCACAGACATTTCACTCATTCTGATTAAAGGAAAAGTTTTTAAAACATCTGAGTTAGTTAGATGTTTTAACCCCGTCCCTGCCAGCTCGCCTTCAGTGCCCCCAAGCAGGGTCCCTGTGACCGGCATGCCTGGCGGGGCCTCCTTCCCCACCCAGGCCAGGAGAGGCTCCCCTCAGGTCCCTGGGGTATTGGAGAAGGGATGGATGATTGGAGGGTCACCAAGAGCAGCTAAGGAATCAGCTCAGCTGGGTCATTGGAGGGAAAACAGGGCTTTTCTGAAAACTCTATCTGCGCGGGACGGGTGGCTAGGACAGCTGATCCCATGGACTTGTGTATGCTGGCTGGGAGGACAGCAGGGTCAGGTGGGAAGGGGGCTTGAGCCCCATTTTACTGATGGGGAAACTGAGGTCCGGAGAGGGGAGCGACTTTCCAGGGGTCACTAGCCTCCCCGACCCCCAGCCTTCCCTCCAGGCCTCCTCACATCGCTCCCCAAGGCTGTCTCTACCTCCAAGAGTGGTCACAGCACCCAGGGCCACCTAACCTCCAGGAAGAAGGGCAAGAATTTGTGACCCAGTTATCTCATCAGTAGACCTAAAGTGGTCACTCCTAGAGAACAGGTTCAGGAGTCCTGGACCAAGAGCTGGAAGGCCGGGGTATGGGCTCCCTGAAGGACCAAAGCCGGTCCCTCCCTTATCTCGGCCTAGGCATCCCCATAGGTCCATAAAGTGGTGAGGATTAGGGGCTCCCACCTGCAGGTGATAAAGTTTTCACTGGTCTGTGACCAGATGGGAAAATAAGAGTGTTTCGAAAGCTAAATTTGATTTATTTAAAGGACCGTTCTTCGTTCTGAGACTTCACCAGTCCTACTTTTTGAATATTAAAATTACCTTTGTCGTATGAAATAATTGTGATATAAATAGTGGGCAAGTTGTGTGTGTGGTGTTTTAAATGTCCTTATTTGTCATGATAAGAAGTCAGCAGCCCCCAGAATTTATTTTGAAGCTGCATTCATTTGTGAACTCTCAAAACTGGGGAGACACCGAATTAGATAGTCCCTCCTTTCCACCCGGGCCTGCCCTTCTGATTGAGAAAAGAGCCGTCCGTGCCCCCTGGGGGTCACATCCTCGCCGTGCGCCCTGCTTTGGGCCCCGAGCAGGCAGGCAGTGTCTGTACTGCAGTTAGTATGCATTAAGGGTTTGTTGCGCTAGGGGCCTTTTAAACCTGGGCTCATTTTTCTGCACAGCAATCCTGTAAGGAAGGCACTGTCATTTCCCTTTAAAGTGAAAGCAAAAAACTACCTTCATTGCTTTCATATGATTACAAAAGTGGTTGAATAAATATTCAACCACTACGGAAATGTATCAAGAGAATGTCAAAGCCCCTGCTCATTCCGCTCCACCCCCCAGAGAAACTCCGCAGATATTTTTGCTGTTTCTGCTCTGCCAGATGCTGTTGGTAGAAACTGCACCTACCGTTATGACCACAGGCTGGGCTCAGAAAGGTGAACTCTTCTGCCTGGGCCACCCAGCCGGTGAGGGGCGAGGCTGGGGCTGAGCCTCATCACAGTGGTCGCCAGTGGCCGCGGCTGCTGTGCCCCAGCGCAGGATATGGACCACCCTCTGGATCATGGGGCCCCGTCCGTGGTTCTGATTGGAGTCAGGAAGGACTTTGCACCTGATGAGCTGGTCTCCAAAGCAGACCCTCTTCCCCAGAGCCCTGGCCTAGCCTTCCTCACCTTGCCCCATCTGCCTCTTCTTGGATGGCCTTGGGAAAGTAGGAGAGGAAGGAGGCGGGGCCTGGGGGGGCTTTTCCTCTGAGGTGGTCTTCCTTCCTTCCCTCCCCACCTGCCTAGGGATGAGATTTACTGCCAGATCAGCAAGCAGCTCACTCACAACCCCTCCAAGAGCAGCTATGCCCGGGGCTGGATCCTCATGTCTCTCTGTGTGGGCTGCTTCGCCCCCTCTGAGAAGTTTGTGAAGGTAGGGCTGGCGCCAGGCCTCCTTTGGTGGGAATGGGAGGTGAGCAAGGGGAAGAAGCCCAGAGGGGCTTGGTAATGAGGCCCCATCCGAGTCGTCTCACTCAGGCCTCACAGTGCCACCAGGCCGGTCTTCCTGTCCCCTCCTCCCAGGCACCCAGAGCTTCATGCTGTTCTCCCCTTGGCCCATTTTATTTATGAGGAGGCTGAGTGTGACAGCAGCATCTCCCGGACCCTCTGCATATTGTCTTCAAGCAGGCGCTTTAGTCCCTCTTGCCTGCTCCTTGGAGCCAGGCTCTGGGCGCTGGGGACCCAGAGACAGCACAGGTGACAGCAGGTCCAACCCGGCTGGCCAGTGCCGTGAAGAGGGAAGCACTCCTCTTAGTCAGGGAGGCGGGCTCTGGAGGAGGACGAGCAGTTCAGCTGGGTGAAGAGGGGGTAGAGCCCGTGAGGTGAGGCAAGAGGCAAGGCTGAGACTTGAGAGGGTTGGATTGTGGCGGCCTTGCTGCCAACACGAGGTACGTGGACTTGATTCTGAGAGCAGCGGGAGCCATGGAAAGCAGAGGAGGGGCGTGGGCAGACGTGCCCTGAAGAGCAGGTCCTGGGTGTGGGTGGAGGGAGTGTAGGCGGGAGACACAGCGAGGCTGCTCTGATGGTCCAGGCAGGGGAGGCCAGAGTGGGGTCCCCCTCAGCTGGTCCTCTGTCTGCAGTACCTGCGGAACTTCATCCACGGGGGACCGCCTGGCTATGCCCCGTACTGTGAGGAGCGGCTCAGGAGGACCTTCGTCAATGGGACACGGACACAGCCGCCCAGCTGGCTGGAGCTGCAGGTGCGTCCCCCAGGTCCCACGAGGCATGTGAGTGTGCTCGTGCATGTGCACACATTCCCAGTGCTGCAGAAAATTCTCTGCTTTGGGATTCTGTGGTTCTTCAAGCACCCACCCTTAAGTTCCTGGGATCCCAGGCCTATTGGAACAGGAAAGCCCCCAGGGGATGGTTGACTCCCACCTGCTGGCTTTAAGGTCGAAGTGATTGAGCAGGGCTTCCCTCTGTGTCTCAATGGCTTCATTGGCAACATGGCCATAGGAATACTCATTTCACAGGGCCTTGTGATGGTTATGTGACATGAGGGCAGAAGTCCCTGGCATGTGGCAGTGCCTAACCACCCAGCCCCAGTGACCTGGCTCAGGAACCCAGGTTGGGGAACACAGCAGGGCTCCCTGGGCACCTGTGACCCGGGACAGTGTCCTGGTGAGATGCTGGGGCTTGGGGACTCCAGGAGCAACTCTAATCTCATAGGCAGCAGGGAGGCAGGAGCCAAAAGGGGCGGGGTGGTCTGAAGTGAAAGGATTCCCACAAACCCTCTTTGGTCACTTTCAGGCCACCAAGTCCAAGAAGCCCATTATGTTGCCTGTGACATTCATGGATGGGACCACCAAGACCCTGCTGACAGACTCGGCCACCACGGCCAAGGAGCTCTGCAATGCGCTGGCCGACAAGATCTCACTCAAGGACCGCTTCGGGTTCTCCCTCTACATTGCCCTCTTTGATAAGGTATGGCCAACTCTGCAGCGCCTCCTCCTGGCACCACCAGGGCTGCCAGCGGCGCCCAGCCCAGTGCTGCCACCTACTGGCTCAGGTGACCTTGCGCAGTTATCTACCTTCCTGGGCCTTGGTTATTTTCCTGTTAGCTGGTGGTAACCCAAGCTCTGGCCAACTCTAGGATTGTCGAGGGCCCTTAAGCCCCTAAAAAAAATGCAACAACACAGTATAGATGAAACCCAGAACTTGCTTCAGTCATATGTAGCAAGGCCAAGTCAGTCCTCCTCTGGTGCTGGAGAAAACATGGCAGAGACAGGCTGCAGGAACGTGCAGCCACTTGACTGAGATTCCATTTTTTCATTTACAAATGGGAATGTAATTCCTTATCAGGTTGCCATGGTGATTTCTTTTCACTCCTTAGCGACCACCTGGCACATCTAGGCCTGGAGCCTTCTCTGTGGAGCTGGGGTTGGGGGTGGGTGATTTTGCCTCCTCACCCCGCAATGTCACACCCAGCAGAGGTGCCCCTCACCCTGCAGGTTCAGGGACAGAACCATGTTGTCCGACAGAATTTGTCTGGATTTTACTCCTGTACAGATAGATGCCTCTTGTGTTTTCAGTAACCATTTGTCCATCAGAGTTTCACAAAAGCCTTACAGTAGGAAATGGGAACTCCTGTGCCGCTGTGCCAGCTCAGAGCCCGTGCTGGGATCCTGGGGTCCTGGGGTCCCGGGACCTGTGCCGGTCTGCCTCCAGGGCAACTTGGGCACCTTCCTGAGCCTCAGTTCTGTGCCCGAATGAGAACAGCTGGCACAGTTGATGGCTCTTCGTAGTTCTTCTCTGCTTGCTCACCCTTCTGCTGGGTGACCTCCAGCCTGTGCCCACAGGTGTCCTCCCTGGGCAGTGGCAGTGACCATGTCATGGATGCCATCTCCCAGTGCGAGCAGTACGCCAAGGAGCAGGGTGCCCAGGAGCGCAATGCCCCATGGCGCCTCTTCTTCCGGAAAGAGGTCTTCACACCCTGGCACAACCCCTCAGAAGACAACGTGGCCACCAACCTCATCTACCAGCAGGTGGTGCGAGGGGTCAAGTTCGGAGAGTACAGGTGTGAAAAGGTAAGGACGAGCAGATACTCTGGCTGAGCTTGCTTGGCTCGCGGCCGCCTGCTTGTACCCCGGCTGAGTGTTACTGTCTGCGACCCACCGTTAGCCAATGTGGAGGTTAGCCTGGTTGAGGGCGGGCGTGATCCAAGCCCCCCCTGGGTGTAACACCGCCTGCAGGAGGCAGCGCCTCAGAGAACCACCCGAGTTCTGCCGGTGGAAGGCCCTCCTACACTGCTGTGCCGTTAGTGCACATGCGAAGGACATGTTTCACAACTTGCCGTATGCCCTGGGTCCCTCTAGAGAACTCTGCTCGCTAAAGGAGTAAGAGTCATTAGGTAGAGTTTGCGAACGTGTATCCTTTGATCTCCTTCTGAGGACAGGAGCAGCATGGTTGCTTTGTTTCTGATTATAGTGACGATGGTTCTCGTGATACCTATGATTCTGTTGGTGATAGTGATGGAGGAAGGAGGATGTAGATGATGGGAATGAAGGGGATGGTGGGTGGTGGCGGTGGCGATGGTGGGAGCAGTGATGGCGTAGGTGGGGTGGTGACGACGATGATGGCGTTCGTGACGGTGATGCAGGTGATGGTGATGCAGGTGATGGTGGTGGGCTGATACTCAGGCAGCATGTATCAACTGCCAAAATTCTGAAACATGTTGAACTAGTTGGAAAATACCTACTGCCTTTAAGGCACCCAAGAGCCTTTCTCTAGTGCCCCTGCTGCCAGAGCCTGCGGAGCCCCAGGCAGGCATCGCTGGGGTTGCCGTGCACCGGCCACGGGCAGGGAAGGGGCAGCTGCCCAGTGCCCTCCTGGCTCTCTGAAGCCTCTGCATTGTAGCCAATGGGGTGTTCAGTACTTCGACTGTCCCGGGGGATGTAGTGACGGTGATGGAGTTGGTAGCGGTGATGTGCTTCTCTTCTGAGTCTGAGTCTCCAGTGGTACCCAGGCCCCCCACTCTCCAGGACAGCCCCCGTCCCCATCTCACCGGGCTGAAGACTGACCAGTTCCGATGGGCTGGCTGGTCTCTCTGGGTCAGCTTGGGTACCTGTGGTGCCAAGAGAACCCAGGAGAAGGTGAGGATGTGACCCTGCCCTTCAGGAACCATGGCCCCATCAAATAGACAAGAACTCCTGGCGAATCAGTGAGAGCACAGGGTCCTAGGACTCCGGGGCTGAGAGCTACAGCAGGCAAGGGGCTTGGGAGCTTCGATCGTCTGAAAGGGCTTCCCAGGGGGCGTGTGAAGGAGATCTCTACACCACCCCCAACCCCAACTTAGGAGGACGACCTGGCCGAGCTGGCCTCCCAGCAGTACTTCGTGGACTACGGCTCCGAGATGATTCTGGAGCGCCTCCTGAACCTCGTGCCCACCTACATCCCTGACCGCGAGATCACGCCTCTGAAGACCCTCGAGAAGTGGGCCCAGCTGGCCATCGCTGCCCACAAGAAGGTAGGAGGGCTGGGAGCGGTCTTGGGGGAGGGTAACCTGGGACAAGGAGAATCGAAGCACGTGGAGAGTCAAAGGCATCACAGCTCTCACCTGACATGTCTGTCCGCGGGTGGCAGTGGGGCGGGATGGCACCCTTGACCTCCTGCCTCCCGGCAGTCTTTTTCCACCATGGACATCAGTTCACTCATGTCTTTCTGTTGTCTGCCCTGACCTGGGTTCCAGGGATACAGAGATGGATCACATCAAGCCCCGTGGCCTCATGAGGGAAACCATGGGTCCAGGGGTGCTGGGGTCCCCACTCCTGGCCTTGTACAGGCACTTGCTAGAACTATAGCTCAGGAATGTTGGTACATGCTGGAGAAGCTTCTAGGAAGGGCAACCTCCTTTCTGCTTACAAGAACTCTGGCCCCCCTTCCAGCCTGGGCAACTCTAGGTACAGGCCCCCTCAGCCCCCTTGCTTCAGGTCCCAGGACCATAACAAGCCCTGAGTGGCTAAGGGTCTACCCAAGTAGAGCAAGTGGCCTGCTGGGGAGGGGTTGGAGACTCTGGCTGCAGGAGGGGACCCCAGGCTTCCCCACCACCAGGCCCTAGTTGTGTAAGAGCAGAATTATTCTTGCAAACAAGCCGCTGTAGGGCTTCACAGACCAGCAGCCTCTGACCCCTTGCCGGATAGCCTCTTCCCACCTGACTCTTTGACTTCTCTGCTGAGCTGCCCACAAGCCTCCACCCCTCCCTGAAGGCTCCCTGAGCCCCCTACATCGACGCCTGGCTCCCCGCCAAGGCCCTGCCTGCCCGTCTGGAAGAATACTTGTTTTCCCTCCATCCCTCCGCCCCTCTCTCCTTGGCAACCTCCTCTTCAACACCCCTCACACCTCGCACACCAGCTGCTAAAGCCCGCCCACTCCTTGCACCTGTACTGGCTGGAATTGTGGGCTTTTCCGTCACCCTGGGGAATGGGGAGCTCCCTGAAGACGCGACCCACATTTCCCTGATAAGTGCTGATGTCGATGGAGTAAGAGGAGCGCAGGTGATGGGACGGGGTGAGGCCATGATGCACAGGAAGGCACCGTAGCCCTGCAGCCACTCCTGGCCTGGGGGCAGGGGTGTTTGATTTCCAGCCAGAGCACCAGAGTACATATGATGCCTTTTTGTCCCCTGTCCTTATCTGTCCCCCTCCAGGGGATTTATGCCCAGAGGCGAACTGATTCCCAGAAGGTCAAGGAGGATGTGGTTAATTACGCCCGCTTCAAGTGGCCCTTGCTCTTCTCCAGGTTTTACGAAGCCTACAAATTCTCAGGTACCCCCAGCCCTGCTGCCTCCGCACCCTCTTCCCACCCTCCCTCCAGCCCATGGCAGGGAGAGGGGGTGGCCTGAGACAGGTGCCCGCATCTCCTGCCTGCGGGGCTGCTTGGTCTCTCCGGGCCTGTGCCACCCACAGCCCAGCTGGGCTCCGTGGCACATAGTAGGTGCTCAGCGGAACACTGGCTTGAACAACTGAACGAGCACTGAGTTCATTAAAGCACCGATAGAAGAGGGTGTCCCACAGCACGGGCTGGGCTGACTCCGTGAAGCTGGGGTGGATGTGGTGACAGAAACCTCACATTCCGTTAGCGCAGCCATCCTCGGGCTGTCATTTTGGGGCACCTGCTCCATGCCAGGCCGCGTGCTGGTGCCGGGCCTCACAGAATCACCAGTGATCAGTCTGGAGGGAACCTCGGGGCCGGTGAGGCCAAGCCCTCCCACAGCCGCCTCACGGCAGGACGGGGACTTGCCCAAAGCAGCATGAAGACCAGGGGCGTGGACTCGCACTGTGCCCCAGTCCCAGTGCTCTGCTCCCGCCGCACCTGGGGTTCGGCTTCCAGGGAGGTTGCGCTCTCTGAGGCTCCGTCTCCATTTCTGTACAATGGGAACCCATGCACTCCCTGCCCTGGCAGCTGTGAGGGCTGGGCGGGGCCGGGCCCAGGACCCGGAGGCCTCTGTCTCAGCTTCTCGGTCTCTGCCCCAGGACCCAACCTCCCCAAAAATGATGTCATTGTGGCCGTCAACTGGACGGGCGTCTACTTCGTGGACGAGCAGGAGCAGGTGCTTCTGGAGCTGTCCTTCCCCGAGATCATGGCCGTGTCCAGCAGTAGGTCAGTCCCAGCCCCTCGACCTCACTTCAGTGCAGGCCAGGGAGCTGTCGAAGCTGCACAAAGGGTGTGCGTGGTTAGGATAGTCAGAGGCAGTCGAATGTGTATAGAAAGACCCAGGCCTGAAATTCAGGGGCCTGGGTGGAACTCACCTCCATCCCTACAATAGAGGTCTTGGTACTGCCCTTCAGTAATTGTGGTGAGAAATGTGACATTCGGTGGGAGAGCTCTTTGTAAACTAAAAAGTACTGTGCACATGGGAGCAAGGGTAGGGGTGGGTTCCCAGCCGTGCCTCCCCCTTCTGGGGCCTGTAGGATTGTCTCCGGGCTGTGTCGATACGGGCCAGGGCCGGACCGTGGCCAGCTCTGAGCAGGCACGTGCCAGGCACAGAGGATGCAGTGGTGACAGCGTAGTCTTTCCCCCCCCTTGACACTTCAGTCAAGAGGAAAGATGGATGTTGAACAGGTTGTGTTAAAGAAGAACCAGTATAATGAGGGCTATGGGAGGGTGGGGAAGGCTTCCTGGAGGAAGGGGTATCTAGGCTGAGACTAAGAAGTGAGTAGGGATTAGACAGCAAGAGGGAAGTGGGCTGGGCCACCGTAGGCCTCCCCCCGACCATGTGTGGCTTTGGCCGGGCCATGGCTGACTCAGGCTGAGCTGTGCCTGGCCTGGGCCGCATCTCACCCTGGCTGGGCCAGCCCCTCCTTGGCCGGGCTGCGCCTGACCAGGCCGGCCTTGGTCTCCTTCAGGGAGTGCCGTGTCTTGCTCTCGCTGGGCTGCTCTGACCTGGGCTGTGCTTCGTCCCACTCGGGCTGGGCAGGACTGACCCCGTCTGGGCCCTGTTCTTCGTGTTGGTCCTGCAGGGGAGCCAAACTGACAGCCCCCAGCTTCACACTGGCCACCATCAAGGGGGATGAGTATACCTTCACCTCCAGCAATGCTGAGGACATCCGTGACCTAGTGGTCACCTTTCTGGAAGGGCTCCGGAAGAGGTCTAAGTATGTGGTGGCCCTGCAGGACAACCCTAACCCTGGTGAGTGGCTCCTGGCACGGGCTGACCCAGGCACCAGGTCAGGGCGTCAGGCAGATCGTACTCCATGACCTCGGACTGGCATTCAAAGCTGCCAGTCCTTCCCCAGATACCCTTGGCTCCAGCTGAACCAAGTAGCCAAACTCTGTGACTTCCACCTGTGTTCTGTGTGGAATCTTCCCCTCCATCCTTCCTTCCTCTGGTCTTTAATACCTGTCCCCTGTCACTTTCTCCAGGTGAGATCAGGGGTTCCTGCTCCAACGCCTTCAAATGATGGCAGCAGTTACAATTACCCTGACTCAGCATCCCCTGAGCCTCCTGGGGCTTGGGCAGAGCGGTGAAAGGACAGAGAGGAAGTGGACCCTTGTCCTGCCCTCAGTGGGGACAGGGGGTAGAAACAGACAGTGAGAGTCCCTGTGACAGGACGATGACCAGAGAAGCTCAAAAGAGAGGTCCCAGCAGCCTGGGATTCAGGCAGGGAGATGTGTGTGAGTGTTTGAGACAGAGCGCTGACCACAGACAGAGCACGGGAGCTGGAGAAAGCAGGCGTGTCTGGGAACCGCAGGGCTTGGTTTGGCTGGAATGGGTGAGGGGCGGGGGGAGGACCAGGTCAGGAAGGCCCGCCCACAACAGGCCTTATGAGCCTGTCGAGGAGTGTTGGCTTCCTCCTAAGTGATGGGGAGCCAAAGAAGGCTTTTGAGCAGGGGAGTGGCCCACTCTGACGGCCCTGCCCGTGCGGAGGGCCACGGCAAGGTGGAGGCAAGGTGATCAGGGAGCAGACATGAGTGGGATGGGGCCGCAGTTCTTTGGCGTGAGGAGTGGCTTACAGATGTTCCAACCCAGACTCTCTCTGCCCACATGTGACCCCTCTCACCGTGCGTCCCAGCGGGTGAGGAGTCGGGCTTCCTCAGCTTTGCTAAGGGAGACCTCATCATCCTGGACCACGACACAGGAGAGCAGGTCATGAACTCAGGCTGGGCCAATGGCATCAACGAGCGGACCAAGCAGCGTGGGGACTTCCCAACCGACTGCGTGTATGTCATGCCCACTGTCACCTTGCCACCGCGGGAGATTGTGGTATGTAGATGGCGGGCTCTCCAAAACGCCTCTGTGTCTTCTTTCCGTGTCTGATTGAGGGATCACAGCACATATACGGCCTGCAGCTTCTGTGAAGATGATCTGGGGGTCCTAGGGGGCCACGAACTTAAAGCTGGGGCAGCTCTCAAACCTGGAGAGGCACCTAGAAAATACGTCAGATGAGGAAGTGCCCAGGGGCAGGGGATGGAAGGAGAGCGGGGTCAGGGACGTCACCTCGCTGTGGCAGAGAGGGCAGTGAGGGCAGAGCTGGAAGGGAGGTCTGGTTCTTCGGAGCCCCCCGAGCACCGCATTGAGAACTCAGAGCTTAGCTCTCCAAGCAGCTCCCCGTTCTCTGGGCAGCTCTCACAGTTCCCTCCTGCCCTGTCCAGCCCTTCTGACTGACCCAACCTGGTTCAGACCCAGGGCACTGAGGGGAGGATCCTGAGCCCAGCGTGATGGAGGCAGCAGGAACTTCAGAGATTGCAAGGAGCCAGGGGGCTCCCAGCGTCAGAATGGGGCACAGAGTACATCCCCACAGGGGCAGTCTCCCCAGTCCCAGTCTGGAAGGCTTGGGGCTTTGCCATGTTGATCCCGGGAGCCCCAGACGGAGAGCTGACCTCAGCCCCATCTCTCCATCTCTAGGCCCTGATCACCATGACGCCTGACCAGAGGCAGGACGTCCTCCGGCTCCTGCAGCTGCGAACACCGGAGCCCGAGGTGCGCGTCAAGCCCTATACGCTGGAGGAGTTTTCCTACGACTACTTCAGGTGACAGGGAAAGGGGAGACGGGCCCCAGGATGGCAAGCTGCGGGCTTCTGCAACTTTCTGTGGGGGCAGCACAAAGTCACCTCACTTCTGAGCAGGGCCTGGGTCAGAGGGAGCCAGAGGACAGCTTCTGTCTGTAGAGCTGTCCCCCCTGGTGCTGTGTCAACTTATCCTTCCTTATTTTAAGAGATTGTGACCGCACCCCCCCAGGCCAGGTTCTAGGCACTCATGACCCACATCCCCAGTGGGGAGACGGGCACAAAACCAGGCGGCTATGGTTCTGTGCACCCAGCATTGTGACGGGGCTGCTGGGGACCGAGGAGAGGCTGCCTGGAGGAGTGGCCTCTGAGCTGGGCTGTGTAGGGAGTGAGTCGTGAGGAGCCCATGCCACGGCCTGGGCGGAGAGGAGCAGGGGTGAGGAGGCTGGGGAGGGTGGCAGGGCTGTCTGGGGCACGGCCACGTGAGACTCTTCATTTTCCAGCTGAGAAGGCAGGGCCCGGGAGCGCTAGTACTTACCCTCAGGCCACAGGGCAGCAGGGCCGAACAGGGCCTGTTCCCTGCCTTTGGCCCCCAGAAACGGGGCTGCGTGGGGGTGGGTCTCAACTTGGGTGTCAGTTAGTGCTCACTGTCCCTGTGCCATGTCAGGCCCCCACCCAAGCACACGCTGAGCCGTGTGATGGTGTCCAAGGCCCGGGGCAAGGACCGGCTGTGGAGCCACACGCGGGAGCCCCTCAAGCAGGCGCTGCTGAAGAAGATCCTGGGCAGCGAGGAGCTCTCGCAGGAGGCCTGCATGGCCTTCATCGATATCCGCACCTGAGAGCCGGGGAGGGGTGGGCAACATGGGGAGTGGACTGCGGGGCAGGGTGGTGCCGACCCTTGCCTCTAGGGTTTTCATATAGACACCCACTTCCTTCTGAGGGCCCAGCGGGGTCCTGGGCAGATGTCGAGGGATGCTGATGGAGCAGCTCCGTCCAGGGACCAGGCACCTGACAGTGTGCAAGGAGACACATCAACTCCTGTCTCTTCCGACCGTTATTTGGTTGACAGTACTGTGCCATGTGCTGGGCCAGGCATGGAGACACAGTGGTGGTCAGACCCAGTCCCTGGCCGGAGGGGAGACGTGCTGGCCAGGATCAGTGCTATGATGGGGGTTGGCAGCACAGTAATTGACCCAGCCTTGGAGGAAGGCAGGGAGGGCTTCCTGGAGGAAGTGGTATCTAGGCTGAGACCATAGGTGACATGGGCGGAGAGTGTTCCAGACAGAGGGAGCTGCATGCACAAAGGCCCTGAGGCAAAACAGCAGAGCTGTTTTGAGGGCATAAAATAATTCAACGCAGCTGGAGGACAGATTCAAGAAGGGACCCTAAAGATGTGGGGTGACTCATGAAGGCTTCCCAAGCCCTGTTAAGAACCTTGGACTGTGTCCCAAGGCCACGGGAAGCCACTGGGCAGGGGTGGCACAGTCAGATTAGTGATTTGGACAGTGCATCCTGGTTGCTGTGAGGACTTTGGATGTGGAGTTGGGGGGTCTGAGGAGGTGGCTGGAGGAGTTAAGAGAGGGTGGGCAGTGGGCAAGGACAGCAGGATGGGAAAATAATGCCCATTTCCTGAGTGAGTGACCTGAGGCCCGGGGCCACGAGGCAGGCCCTGTGGGAGAGCGTGGCCCCCTGCCATCGGGGCCGGTGCCTCCCCGCCCTCCCCACCCCCATCGGCTGCAAGCCCTTCCTTGACGGCTCCCCAGCCATGCTCAAGTACATGGGCGACTACCCATCCAAGAGGATGCGCTCCGTCAACGAACTCACTGACCAGATCTTTGAGGGCGCCCTGAAGGCCGAGCCCCTCAAGGACGAGGTGTATGTGCAGATCCTGAAGCAGCTGACTGACAACCACATCAGGTGAGCCTGGGATGATGGGCAGGAAAGGGGGCAGGTCCCCATCCCTAGTGCCCGCAGCTGAAGGGAATCGCAAAGGCCCAGCACGCACTTGATGGGCCGCTCCCTCCCTCCCGAGGCAGCAGCTGGCCCTGCCTGGGAACAGTCCTTCCTCGCTCAGAGTAGGGAGGCCTCCTTGTGTCCCGGCTTCACCTCAAGGAGGGACAAGAACCAAGAGGTGTCGGCTGTGCCCTCCAAGTCTGTCCTCCAAGTTTAACAGGCCCAACTTCCCCTAACTTCCTGCCACTCCCTGACTGAGTCTCCTCTGGATCCTCCTGCCCAGCCCAGACTCTGCTGCCTGCCTGCAGGCTCTGCTCATGAGCAAATGTCTCTTTCCTGGCTTGGGCTGAGCTAGCTGTCAGTTGGAAGCTCTGGCCGAAAACTCTCACGGGCTAAAGGTGTTGGGTGCCAGGGGGTTTCGCCTCCTCTTGACTGGTGCAGCGGGAGTCAGGCACAGGGTGACCTCACCGGCTGGAAGAAGCCCTGCAGACTCCCCTTAGGTCCGCACCCCAGCTCCCTCCCCGGCTGTGTCGCTCTCTGCCTCTCTTCCTCAGGAGCCATGTATCAGATCTTTTCACCCTGACAAACCTCTGTGTGTGCCAAGCCCGCAGCCAGGAAAACTTTCCATCTCCTCTTCATATCAGAATCTGTCTCATCCTTCGAAGCCTAGATCAAATGACACCTCCTCCCAAGAGCCCTCCAAACTTTCCTCCTGTCAGGCCTGAAAGAGCCCAGGGGCTGGTCTAACTCAATGCTACTCAACAATAATTGAGTTAAAGAGCTTCTGACAGAATAGAAATTACGCACTGCTTCCTCCATAGGAAAGCCTTGCTAAGAAAAAAAAAAAAATCTTATCTGACCCACAAAAAAAATCTTTGTGACATAGCTGATTTTCATTCTGGCATGAGCACCTTATCTCCATGTGGCTGGTGACTGTGGCACTAATTGGATCTGGCAGTCAGGGAGGTGGGTCTGTGCTGGTCCTCAGATAGGAGTGGGGGTCAGGCCAGGCCACGCACGTGCTACTGCCTAGGGCTGTGCAGCCCCGGTGTTGCTCATGCCCCTGTGGTTGGCCCATGGTACCCCTGCTGGACATCACCCCTCTTCCTGCAGGTATAGTGAGGAGCGGGGCTGGGAGCTGCTTTGGCTGTGCACGGGCCTCTTCCCCCCCAGCAACATCCTCCTGCCCCACGTGCAGCGCTTCCTGCAGTCCCGCAAGCACTGCCCACTTGCCATCGACTGCCTGCAGCGGCTCCAGAAAGCCCTGAGGTACAGCACCCGCAAGGGGCGGAGGCAGCAGGCACAGAGCTGGGGGGTCAGCACTGAGATGGGCTCCCCACCACACCAGGCTTGTGGGACAAGTCCCTAGGGGATGAGGACGTGACCACATGGCAATCAGGACCTGTCCCTGGGGCACCCTAGCTGCCAGCTCGACAAAGGTTGCAGCACTCAGTGCCTGTTTTGAACACAGTTTGAGGGTCTGGTTGCTCAGAAGGACTTGGCTTGTACCTTCAAGTCTAACAGAGAGGCAGGCACCTGACCGCACTTATGACTGCGAAAAGCCCACCCGCGTCCTTCACCTTGTCTGGTCCCCTCTGGGGTGGGGCTGTAATCATCCCATTCATTGTACAGATGGGAAACTGGAGGCTCTGAAAGGTTAAGTGACTGTCACCTGGTAGGAAGTGATGGACAGGGATTAGAAGCAGGGTATTCCGTCTCCAAAAGTTCCCTATGTTCCTCACCTCATGAACCTGCTGCTTCCTGACTTTGTCCCCTCTGTCCCCCGGTGTTTAGAAACGGGTCCCGGAAGTACCCCCCACACCTGGTGGAGGTGGAGGCCATCCAGCACAAAACCACCCAGATATTCCACAAAGTCTACTTTCCTGATGACACCGATGAGGTGAGGGCCACTGGCTTCTTAATCCATGGACACCCCCAAAACCCCAGCCTCTCAGGGACACAGGGAGCAGCCCTGATGCCTCTACCCCACGGTCCCCACATTTGCTGCCTTCCTCCTGCTCCTCAGTGGAGTCGGGGCTCAATCAAGAGACTATAGGCTCCCCGAGTCAGGAGTCCCTGGGTTCCTGGTCCAACCTTCCGTCTCCTCGAGCAGCTTCCTGGAGCAAGTCCTCCCTCCCGCTCCCTGAGGAGGCTCTGCCTGGTCACCCAGTGCTTCCTCCCTCTGAGCTGAGTCTGTGCTGGTGCTGCCTCCCCAGCACCAGCTCTGTTTCGAGGTGTAGGCCCACCTGGCCCCCAGCGCCAGCTTTTCCCTGTCGCCCTGAGCCACTTTCCTCAGACCCCTTCCTTCCTCCCCTCACCTGATCGGGGCAGGGAGGGGTGTGCTGCCACCCTGGTCCGGGTGTCCAAAGGTCCCGTGTGCCCCGCTGTCTCGCCCATTTGGTCAGGCTGCCTCCCGATCGCCACTCTTCACCCCGTCTCAGTGCTGTGTCTCATTCGGACAAATGAGCCCAACACTGACACTGTTAGTTTGAAAAGCAGTTTTAAAACTTGCCCAGAGACGAAAGACTCAGAAAT
The DNA here is from genome assembly GCA_004026545.1 of Mormoops blainvillei. Taxonomy (NCBI): domain Eukaryota; kingdom Metazoa; phylum Chordata; class Mammalia; order Chiroptera; family Mormoopidae; genus Mormoops; species Mormoops blainvillei. The sequence goes on along the minus strand of PVJD01012871.1, from coordinate 6,589 downwards.
GACAGAAAAACTTGCTAAGATCCTTTCCTGTCCCCTCGAGTGGATGGTTCCACGGAGCACCCCCCCCCCATAACCGCACTCCTCCCTCCGTGTAAACTTCCCCAGACTCTCCAGGCTCCCCCAGGTCCCCGCCCCGACTCCAGTCTGAGCTGCTTCCCTTCTCTTTTTTTCTCCTCTCCCTTTCTGGAAGTTGCTTTCCTCTTTCTCCAGTCTCCTTCCAGTCACCCCGAGTGCCATCTGTGCTCCCTCGGCCTCCGCTATCACTCGTGCATGTACAGCCAGACCCAGGACCCCGGAGGCCAAGGCCCAGTGCCTCATGGAGCACTGGGGAAGATGTGATCTGGGAATACCCGCACAGAAGTTGCCTTTTACTTTTCTTAAATGTTGTGCCTATAGCTCTGGACCCACAGGGAGCCCCCTCAGAGGGGGTGTCTTGCATAGGAAGGGGTCGGTCAGGTTGGAAGCACAGCCAGAGCCAAGTGAGCCCCACCCCCACCCCCTAGGCCTTCGAGGTCGAGTCCAGCACCAAGGCCAAGGACTTCTGCCATAACATCGCCGCCCGGTTGCTCCTCAAGTCCTCTGAGGGATTCAGCCTCTTTGTCAAAATTGCGGACAAGGTGGGTGGCGAGTTGTTGTCTGCTGTTGGGCTGTCTGCTGGGAAATTTGCTGGAGTCATAGCAGCAGCTCCTGGGGCAGCAGGGGAGGGGAGGGAAACACGGGAGGGGAGAGAGACACCGGAGGGAGGAGGGAAAGGAAGAGAGCCCCCCTTGGATGTGGCTCTCTTACACGCAGCCGCCTTGAAATCTCACCTCCGAAGCACCACAGAGTGTGGCCCCAACACCCCCCATCCCCAACCACACTCCTTCCTCAGGAGTGATCTGACTGCCCCTCCCGGGCCATACTGAGACCAATTAACCCTTGAAGGGAGGGCGCTCATTCCTGCCTAACAGATCACAAAACCTGAGCTTCGCAAGACTGAATAACTTATCCAAGGTCACAGAGGAGACCGAGGTGTAGGCGGGTCTGACTCCAGAATGCAGGCCTCTGCCACTGTCTCCCGTTGCCTGCCCCCCCCCACTTCTCTGTCCCGGGAGTCCAGGGGTCAAGGCCGGCTGCCATGGGGAGGCCTCGCTGACCGGCCCAGGCCCATCAGGCGCTCCCTCCAGGTGTTCGTCCACAGTGCCCTGTGCATCCGCGCCTGCCTCCCCACTTTGTGACTGTCCCTGTGCCGACTCTGGGGATGCAGAGGTGATCTCAGTGAGGTCCTGGACCCAAGGCCACTCAGAGCCATGGCAGAAGCAGGGCGTGGATGCTAGAAATGGTCCAAGGCAGGGACTGGGCTTGTTCTTGGCCTCTTCCCCAGGGCCTAGGGCAGCGTTCAGATCTTTGCTAAATGACAGAATGGAGTGACTGACACTCTGGGCAGGCTGCAATCTGGAGACACCCCGCATGCATAGTCGGGGCGGGGTGCGGCTGGCCCACGGACACCCCTTCTGGTTGCCCGAGAGTCTTTCTGGAGAAGGGGCCACCAGGAAGTCCTGGGGTGGGAATGTCGGAAAACGCAGTACTGCTTGAGCTGAAATGAGGGGTCTGGAATGGCCACTTCCTTAGGTCATCAGCGTGCCTGAGAATGACTTCTTCTTCGACTTTGTGCGACACCTGACAGACTGGATAAAGAAAGCGCGGCCCGTCAAGGATGGTAACGTGAGGCTGGGTCCTGGGATCATCTGCGGCCTGGAGCAGGTGCTGGCTCGGTGCCACACTATGGGGCCCACCTGGGTGGGACCCGAGCTAGGGCCTCCTCCGGGGCTGGTGCTGGGCATGGGCACGCCTTCGTGCTGGGACCCTCTGGGTGACAAACCGGCTGCCCTCTGCCACAGGAATTGTGCCCTCGCTCACCTACCAGGTGTTCTTCATGAAGAAGCTGTGGACCACCACAGTGCCAGGGAAGGACCCCATGGCCGATTCCATCTTCCACTATTACCAGGTGAGCTGCCCAGCACCCCTGCTGTCGCGCCCTCCCTGTGCCATGGCCTTGTGCGCTTTGTGAAAGCAGAGGGCTGCTGCCCCCACCAGCGGGGCCTGTCACAGCAGAGCCTTGGAGAGGTTCCTGTGGGGAGTCCACCCCCTCAGCGGCATGGTGGTCCAGCCTCAACCTCAGATCCTTCTCCTTCCCAACCCTCCAGCCCTCAGGGGCTTCGTAGTTTCTTCCGAGCTGCCACACTCCATTGTTCAGGCCCTTTGGCGAGGGGCTGTCCTCTGAATTCGAGATTGTGCTGTGCCCCCTGGATGTGTTGGAGGCCTCAGTCAATGAGTTCCGGCACAGGCCCATGTCTGCCCGGAGCAGGAGGCGGGAGGCGGTGTCACAGGTTGAGCCTCTGTTCTGTGTCGGACAGCGTTCACTCGTTCTGTCCTCCCAACAAACCCCAAGAAGTAGGCATGTTGTTCCCGTTTTCCAGAGGGAGAAGCTGAGCCACAGAGAGATCAAGTGATATAATGAGGATCACAGGGCTGACGGAACCGGGTCTGATTCCAGGTCTTCGTTACTGCAAACCTTTACTGCAGTGATCTTTTCTGGGCTACCCAGTGTACCATTCTGTGGGAGAGACAAACCAGGGTGCTGGGCAGGGCGGGGCCGGTGGGATCCTGGCTGCCATGGTGGAGAGAACCTTGGCCTGGAGTCAAAGGGCTGCCCTCACTCAAATCTGGGCTCTGCCTCTCCCCAGCACCGCCCCCACCCTCACCCTGTGTGGCCCATTTAGTGAACGGCACTGTCAACTACCAGTTTCCACAAGTCAGACTTGACGTCTTCCTCTCCCTCCCCTCCCACAGCCCAAATCATTCACTTGACGACATTATCTCCTAAATATCTCTAAAACCCACATGCACCGCTCCATCACCCTACCAGCTTGGGTCAGTCCACCGTCTTGTCTCATCTGGATGAAGGCTGTCGTCACCTTTTCCCTGATCTCCCTTCAATCCATTCTCACAGCGGGCTTATCGTGCTTTCCAGACACCCTCGGGGGGACCCCCGTACTCTGAGGGCAGAGCCGCCGCAGGTCCTGACTCTGGCCCTGCCTGCGGGCACCCCGCCAACTCTGCTGCTTCATCTCGTCCCCAGGGCCCCTTTGCCTTGTTCAACTCCAGCCACATTTTCTCAAATTCTCAAGTTCACCACAGGGCTTTTGTCGAGTTCTCTCTTCTGGGATGCTCCTCCCCCAGCTCTTTCCTTCTTAACCTATAGAGCTTTTAGGGTTGAATTCAGTCACCTTCTCTTTTTAAAAAAAGTTCTAGTTTACATTTAATATCATTTTGTGTTCATTTCGGGCCTAGAGCACAGTGGTTAGGCAATCATACTTCACAAGGTGCCGCCCCGATATTTCCACTGTCCACCCGGCACCATAATTATTATAATATTATTGACTCTATTTCCTATGCTGTACTTTACGCCCCCATGACTCTTCTGTAACTACCAATCTGTACTTCTCGATCCCTTCACCTTTTCCACCCAGTCCCCCAACCTTCCCCATCTGGCAACTATCAGCCTGTTCTCTGTCTGAGTCTGTTTCTATTTTGCTTGTTCATTTATATTGTTCTTTAGGCTCCACATATAAGTGAAACCATATGGTATTTGTCTTTCTCTGACTATATCACTTAGCATCCTACCCTCTAGGCCCAACCATGCTGTTGCAAATGGTAAGATTTTGTTCTTTTTTTATGGCCAAGTAATATTCCATTATATATATATATATATATATATATATATATATATATATATATATATATGCCACAGCTTTTTAAATCCATTTGTCTATTGATGGGCACTTGGGCTGCTTCCATTGCTTGGCTACCGTGAATAACGCTGCAGGGAACATAGGGGTCCGCATATTCTTTCAAATTAGTGTTTTTGGTTTCTTCGGATATATATCCAAAAGTAAATTCGCTGGGTTATAAAGCAGTTCTATTTTTAATATTTTGAGGAAGCTCCATTCTGTTTTCCATCAATCATCTTATCTTAAGAGAAGACTTCCCTGTCTCCAAGGCTATATCAGGTCGCCTTCCTTTATGTTCTCATAGCACCGAACAACTCAAAGATGGGAACTGTACATTGATTTGGTGTGATGATTAATATCTGTTCTTGCCTTGACTATAAGTTCCATGAGAGTAAGGAGGGCATATGTTGTTGCTTAAAGGGCTTGGCTCATAGTAGATGCTCAATATATATTTGTTGGCTGGATGGGTGGGTGAATAGGTGAATGGGTGACTCCGTGAATGGATGGGAGATGGGTGGATGTAAATGAATTTATGGGTTGGATATGGGTGAATGGGTAAGTGGGTAGGAGGGTGGGTGGACATATGCAGAAATGGGTGCGAAACGGGCGTGGGGGGATCCACGTGGCTGGGTAGACAGACGGATAAGTTGGTGTAGATGGGCCGATGGGTGGTGGCTGCGTAGGGTGGATGAGTCTATGAGTGAGTAGATGTAAAAATGGGTGGATAATAACTGACTCACCTTTCTGATTGGCAGCATGTCCTCAGGTCAGCCTCAGTTTCCCTATGCTTCAAATAAGAAAGTTGTAAGGCTCTAGGAGCCAGTGGGCAGTGCTGGCCCTCTAGCGGCTTCATCGTTTCTTTTGAGTTGGCACACTAGCCCCTCGTCCTCTGTCCCTCTGGGTCCGGGTCTGGAAGTCCGAGGTGGGGAATGGGCGGGCGCTGCCGATGAAGCCAGCCGGCCCCCAGGGAGCCCAGTGGCAGGAGGCCGGCCCGAGAGGCTTTTCCCGGGGAAGCACAGGCCCGGGAGGCCGGGCTTCCCCAGCTGGCCACTCAGAGCGTCTTCATTCTTGAAATGGGACCACTCACCTCACTGCACTGTTATGGGGCAAATGACCTAATATTCACACACAGCTCTGTTTCCAGACTGCAGCGTGCTGACTGTCTGTAGCCGTAACTGCTATTTTCGTGTACTGTGCCATCTGCCCGTGAGGAGCAAGCGGTGTCAGTGGAGGCTGGAGAAGCGGGTGGGCCCCATGGGGGGTGAGGCAGTAGGCCCGGCCTCAGGGCGGTAGGGAAGGCGCCCGCTTCCTCCAAGTGCCCCCGCCCTCCGTGACCTGCTCGGTCTCTGGCAGGAGCTGCCCAAGTATCTCCGAGGCTACCACAAGTGCACGCGGGAGGAGGTGCTGCAGCTGGGGGCACTGATCTACAGGGTCAAGTTCGAGGAGGACAAGTCCTACTTCCCCAGTATCCCAAAGATGCTACGGGAGCTGGTGCCCCAGGACCTCATCCGGCAGGTCTCACCTGACGACTGGAAGCGGGTGAGCAGGGGGGAAGTAGTGGGAACAGGGTCCCTTGCAATGGGCTTCTGGGAACCCCAGGGGTCAAAGGGGCAGGGGCTGGCCAACAGATCAGGGAAGTGTCTCCTGTGGCCCTGTATGTGACAAGGCCACGCCCCCATTCCCTCTCTACCTGCTATAGTCTGCAGTCCTTCAGGCAAAGGATCCATTCAGCTGACCACTGGCAGCAATTTTCTGTGTCCTGGTTACCGTGGTGTCCTGACTTGACTTAATACTCTGGCCTGCTTGCTTGGGGGAGCGGAGGGAGGGCAAGAATCCATTAACTGGGAGAGGGTAGGTAGACCCTCATGGCCTCCAGGACCCCCGTCCTATGCCCGGCCCTCCAAGGCCCGTGGCAGCTGCTGGCAGTGCGGATGGGGCAGGAGGGGTAGGGGAGGGGCCTCTGAGCTGCCCGTCCCCTGCCGCCCGCAGTCCATTGTCGCCTACTTCAACAAGCACGCAGGGAAGTCCAAGGAGGAGGCCAAGCTGGCCTTCCTGAAGCTCATCTTCAAGTGGCCCACCTTCGGCTCAGCCTTTTTCGAGGTGAAGGTACGCTGTGGGCGGCTCCTCGGAAAGGAGGAAGGAGGCGAAGGGCAGGGGGACAAGAAGGCACAGAGATCCTCCCAGGGCTGTGGGCAAGGAAAGGACGGAAGCCCCTCAGCCGGGTCTCAGCTGGGTGACTCGGCTGAGCGCTGAGCTCTGGACTCCGTCCTGGGACACGCAGGGACCAGCGCACGGCCTGGCAGGGGAGGCAGATGTGGAAACAGGCCATAAACATGGAGGGGCATCTGTGGGGAGCTCTCATCAAGGTGGCAGAGCCAGCGAGGCCCACCCACACTGTGAAGGCCGAGGGGGCAGCACTTGAGCTTTGCAGGGAGGCCCGGGGAGAGCGCTCCTGGCAGCGAGCAGGAGCATAGCCCCAGAGCTGTGAGGGCTCAGGCTCGGGCACAAAGAGCAAGTGGTTAAGCGTGGCTGGGCATAGGGTGTGAGGTGAGTCATCTGCGGTGAGGGGCAGGTAGGCAAGCAGGCGCGGGGCTTCTCCTGCAGGTGGCAGCCAGCCCTGGGGAGTTCTGAACAAGAGTGATGGGGCCAGAACCCCAATGAAATTGCAGGGGGGGGGGTGGATCTGAGGGGCACGACTAGAGTCAGGAGAATGATGAAGAGGCTGGCACGAGAGGATGAGGGGGTAGGTCTGGATGGAGACAGAGGATGGCCCGCTACACACCGAGGAGGGGAGGCCGTCAGAGAAGCCTGGCTGT
>PVJD01012870.1:0-37253 GCA_004026545.1 Mormoops blainvillei | reverse complement strand
ATTAGAATGCTCTGCTGAAAGATGGGCAGAGAATAAACAGAGAAGCTAGCATTTAGACTTGGGGCTGGTTTTCAAAAATCTCATGCTTCCTTTTTTTGCACAATGGCACCCTGCTCCCCGAACACCTCTGCATTCAGAATGCAAACAAACAAATGAGCAGACAAATGAGCAAACAAAGGCACAAGGAGCAGACGAAGGCGACGTCTTCAGAGCCTGGAATAACATATTTATCCACCTCTCCTCCGGGTACCGCCTTCCCTACCCTGCCGGCTCGAGTGCTTTCCCTTGTAGCTTCTGTCCCCGTTGCTTGTGGCAGGGAAGGAAAGGGGTGGGGGGCAGGGCAGAGAATCTGCCCATCTGCCCCTTGGGGAGAGCCACATGTTGGTCTCTTTGAACACACAGAAATTGGCACTTTCTTTTCTGGTTTGTGATGAAGGAAGCATCCCTTCTCACCATTAGCTACCTCATGGACTCTGGTTTTGCAGAAGTAGCAGCTTGAGCAAGCTGGGTCCTATTATTGGCAGATGTACTTGACGTCTCAGAAAAACTGAGAACAGATACTTGCAGCTAGGCTAGCTGGGTCCCTGATACATCGCGCATGTCTGTTCTTATTGTTTGAGAGGGGACATGAGTTCTGAGGTGTCAAGAGGGAATGGCCCTGTACCCACTTTCCCATCTCGAACGGTGTCCCTGGTGCCTGGGATGCCGTATTGCTAAGCAGATGGCTGTGTCATGGGCAGGCTTCTGGAGGAGAAAAAACTGAGATGAAACTGTGTAACCCCTTCGTGTTGACAGCTTTGGAGAGTCTCCGCCAGCTCCCACAGGGGAAGCACTAGGATGGGAGGTTAGTTAGCCCACAGGAGGAACACCCAAGGCCAAGGCTTCATGTGTTCAGTGGATAGACATCATTCTGTGGGGGCTGTTGGCGAGTTGGGTATCTGCGATCCTGTTTGTAGAGCCGTGCGTACATCTGACGTTTTATGTAGGCTTTTAATTATTGAATTGCTAAAATTTTCAAGTCTCTCCTCTTTCTAGGATCTCATTGACTCTATTCTTGGTGGGAAAGTAGGAAACTCAATCAACCAAAATAATCTTTGACCTCTCACTGTCAATGTCACCCATTCAAAGTTCGGATCCTTATGTTAAGCAAATCTCTTAAGAATGTCCCAGGAGGCGCATTTTTGCAGGTTCTCAGGTTCTCGTCAGACTGGCTTATTAGCTCGCCCTTCCCACCCTCTAAAATGTATGGTAGGGGCACTCACACCAGAGTTACCCAGCACATTTACTTAATAAGAAACTACACAAATTAGGTGGTTAATATGTGCAGTCGGCACACTGGTTTCCCTCATCGCGCTGCCAAACCCATGCTCTTTTGTGTCTGTGATCTGGCTTGCCACGGGGCATGCGTGGTGATGCTCTTGTGCCTCACGTTGCTGTATGTCCCTCTGTAGGGATGGTTTGTCAACTCTGGCCCCATGCCTCTCCCATTCACACACCGCATGGCAGACAGGCCCTGAGGTGACCTTCCATGGTTTCTGCCTCCTGTTCCTGTCCTGTGCAATCCCTTCTCTGGGAGTGCAGGGTGGGGGGGGGGGGGGCGGCTGACTGGCTTCTAACCAACTGATTATGGCAAAGGCGGTAGATGCCAGTCCTGTGGTTATACTGGATTAGGTGAGTCTTCACTCAAGCTTCCAGATAAGAACGTAGCTTGGCTACCACCTCCATTGTAGCCTCATGACACCCTGAGCAGAGGCCCAGAGAAGCCGTGCCCAGGCTCCAGACCGATAGAGGAATCAATCAACATGTATTGTTTAAAGCCATTAAGTTGATGGCAATTTTTTATGCAGTAATTGAAAATGGATACAAGACAGTTGGGAGTTCCCGGCCACTTGCTCTGTGAGCGGGGTTCAGCACTGCTACTCTGAAGCCCTCCCGTATGTCATCTGAAACACGTCCCTTGTGTGCGCTTGAAAATGGAAAACTGGAGAGAAATAGCAAATACCTCTGGATTTAGGTTTATAATTGTTAACATCTGCGTCTGTAGGCCAGATGTCTTTCCTGGCTTCAAGATCTGAACGCCTACTGATGTATCTTCACTCGACAAATCTACCTCAAAATAAAAATGTCCCAAACTCAGCTCCTCCTCTTCCAAATTTGATGTGTCTCCGCGGCTTTTCACATTAAGAAATGGCACACCTCTCCTGTTAGCCTGGATCCTCGAGCCTTCCCTGCTTCCCACAGCCTGTAGTTCCCAGGACCTTGCCCAGAAGAACCAGTTCCCAGCTCAGATGCCCGATTTCATGTCTGGAGTGGAGAGACATAATTTCTGGCCTTTTCTATATACCCCTTGGGCTTGTGGGGAGTGTGGGGGGGTCTTTGTCTCAAGAGCCAAAGAGAGTCTTTCCTTTGGGAAGTCAAGAAGTCCCAAGCTGCAGGTGAGGCTAATGGGCGTGAAAAATTGCAAAAGCATGGAGACCTGGAGGCTGTCAGAGTCCCTCCCTGGTTTTCCCTGAACATAGGAGGAGAGAGGTGGACTTTGGCCAAGGATGCAAGGATGCATCTAATAGCCTTGCTTTTCCAGGCTATTAATCCTGGGCTATTGAGGATTCAGAGACACCATACACACCTTCCTCCTATATGAAATAGCATGAGAGTTAGCATCCAAATAAAGTTACGAGAGGTCCACGTAGTAAGGAACGTTCTTCACATCCTTCCTGAACAGCATAGATGCTTCTGCCCTTGAGGAATCATAGGCTAACGTGTCCCCCAGCTTCTACAGTGTGTCAGGATTAAGAGTGCTAGGAGTTGCATTTTCAAATGACTGTAATGAAAAGGGAGCATCTGTTCAGATGAAAAAGCAGAGGTACAGAAGAGAAGTAGTGCTTGTCTTGGAAAAAGTGACCCAAGATGACAGAAATGTGATTGGGAGATGGGGAAGAGCTAACCTGACGTTAAAAAAAAAAAAAAAAAAAGACTTGGGGAAAAGACAAACCATGGATGGAGTCAGTGTGTAATTATAACCAGGGTATCAAGCTTTGCAATGCAGTGATTGGATAATTGAGCAAAAGAAGTCAGGATAGGGCACGTAAAATGAAGCCAGAAACAAGGTCGTTCCTCAGCTGGGATGCTCTGAGTGCTGCTACATGTCTGATGGAAGTGGATGTAGGATCCTCTACAGCCACTAAACACAAGGGACCTGAGGAGGGCAGTGACTTGCCCAGTGTTGGGTGAAAGGCCGCCTGGGTGCAGGCCTGTGTTCTCAGAGAACAGCTGTGGTTCTTTCCTAAACTATGGGCGAAAGAGAAACTAAAGCCATTTAAAACTCTTTATTTATACAAACGCCTTCCATTTTATGTATAGTTTATTCCTGAGTATAGCATATATTTTGTGGACATTTGGGATTTATTTTTTTCCATTATATTCTGTAACTGGCTAATGCTGGCATAGAAACTAGTCATTAATTTCTCAGTAATTATTTTTTAAAATGTCTAATATCGTCTCATCTAAACAGTCATTTCACCTTCCGATGGTAATAACTGTACATTCTTATGTTAAAGATCTTTTTTTTTTTTACCTTTTCACACCGTCTGACAGAAATATAATGCCAGTCACATGCGATTTAAAATTTTCTCGTAGCAATGGTAAGAGAAAGTGTAAAGAAACCCCATGAAATGAATTCAGTAACACAGTGTTATTTCAGTCCATATATCCAGGTACAATTTCAACGAAATTAGCATAAAACTTATAAATAGGATGTTTTACATGTAAAAAAATAATAGTAAGTCTTTAAAATCTCGTATGTGTTTTCCACTTAGCGTCCACCTCAACACAGATGAGCCCCGTTCCAAGTGCTCAATGGCCACGTGCAGCTAGTGGCTGTCATTTTCGGACAGCGCAGGCCTAGAATGTCTAGAATACTACAAATAGTGACCATCGTTGCACGTAGCCTTGTCTTATTATTTTCCCAAAATGGAAAGATCCCTTAAATTTGACTGACAATCACTGACACTTTGCTTGGGGTGGGTTTTAATGTTTTATCACACCAAGGAGCACTCTTCCCTTCTTAGTTTATGAAATCGTTAGGTTGTGGTGGCTATTGTTATCCATCAGAAAGGCTATTGAAGTCACCTCCGCATTTTGTAAGAAGACACAATATTTTTTATCCTCTGACTTAGCGATACGACATGTTAAGCTTCCCCCTTAATGTTTAACTGTCTTTGCATTCCTGGACTAACCTGTACTTAGTTACGGAGCACTGGCCCTTTTTCCTTGGCATGATTCAGTTTGCTTTTGTTTCATTTTACCAGATCCCATTTAATTTCACAAGGTCTGATTTCCCTCTGATAATAACATGGCTAATGCTAGACAGGCAGAGGCAGGCTTCAGACTGATTGAGAGAGGAACTGGGTTTTCTCCTGGGACCCAAGAAGCTTAGCGTGTGGAGCAGACTGTCAAGTCAGAGTGTGCGGCTGAGTCTGGAGCCTCCTAAATTCTCTCACCTTGGTAGAGCGCACGTGCCTTAGGGGAAAGCGCCGGGTGTGGGACAGAAGAGCTGGGCAAGGTGACAGCAGCACGGGGTGCTCAGGCATTGAGGGATGCGGAACCACCACATACAGGCGTGATACTCAGGGAGAGCCACGTCCTCGCCCTTCTGTGTGTCCTCGGAACTTCTGTAGGACTAGCTTGGGTGCCGTGTGCCTCAACCACTCCAATACCGTGCCAGTGGCTCAGGACAGTGGACTCCTGGGTGCTGGTACCTGGGCCATTGATTAGTTTTGATCCATGGACAGGGATAAACCCTGTGTCTGGGTCACATGCTTTCAACAGTTTGTGTGGTCCATGAATAACAGTATACCTGGCCCTCTGGAGGACTAATCAAATTTTATAACTGTTTTCTTTTCATAAAACTAGTAACAACAACCGAGTATTTGCACAGAGTAAGTGTCCTTAAAATTCTTGGAATTTTCATGGAAGTGGTACCCAGAGGGAAGGAAAAGAGATGTTTTTATGATGGTGGAATGAGTACTAGTCGTGATTCAAACTTGAATATTGAAATGTGATTGTATAAGTGTACTAGGGCTACCACAGCAAAGTACCACAGACTGTGTAGATTAAGCAACAGGTATTTATTTTTTCACAGCTCTGGAGGACTAGAAGCTCAAGATTGAGGTGTTGGAAGAATTAGTTTCTTCTGAGGACTCTCTCCTTGTCTAGAGGTAGCTGCTTTCTCACGGTGTCCTCACGTGGCCTTCCCTCCGTGCGTGTGTGTGTGCATGTGTACACACACACGTGTGTGTCCAAACTTCCTCTTTTTATTAGGACGACAGTCTTATTGGATCAGGGCCCACTCCTGTAAACTTGTTTTAACTTAATTACCTCTTTAGAGACATTTTCTCCAAATACAGTCACATTTCAAGGTCCAGGGTGTTAGGCCTTCAATCTATGAATTTGGGGAGACATATCAACCCATAACAATGACTCTGTTTTTAATACAAGTTGAAAATATGAAAAAATCATTTATCTAATTTTTAAAATTCTAAAATTAGACTACAATATTTTTGTCAAGTGAACTCTCTTTTGCCAATATTAGATCAGGGCAAACACTTCTCAAAGTAGTTGAGAAACTTTTAAACTTAATTCTATGCTAACAGTTCATAGAGGCTCACAAGGCCTGTTGTGAAACCCTTGGGACCAAATATGTTTCAGAACTCGGAGCCACTGGGCTTTTAGAAAGGTAACGAAGGACATTCCCCGTACATTGCACACCTCGCCGGGGAAGAGCTGGGGCAACAGTGCAAAATAAAATGTTACTATTTTACCCCATGGCATGAAAACAGCAATTGGAATAATAACCAAATATATGTCAATTCAGGCCAGATTTTCCTGTTAAATAAGCTCCAGTCAGGTTTTGTCTTTATATGTTTTATAAGACAAACAGTTTGCAGAGAGTTTGGGATTTCAAAATTATAAATAAGGGATTGTGGGTCTGGGTACCACTGGGTTACCTTTTTCCTGAGAACATGATAGCTTGCTTAATATATATACTATTATATAATTAAAAAATTACATCTAACTAAATATAAGTATATAGTTAAAATTACAAATAAACTTTTATATATATACACACACACACACACACACACACAAACGTATGTAATCTGTGAACTCTTTCATGTTTATCTATGATTATTGAACTACTTGGGTTGTTTCATTCGTAAGTCAATTTTGATGATTTATAGGTTTCTCTAGAAACTCTTTTCCTAGTGATTTTCAAATTTACTGGCAGCGTTAAAATAGTACTCACTCAGTTTTTCAAAAGTAAACTTCATATTTGTGCTTAAATCTCATTTTCGTTCCTAACCTTTTTTTTCTTAATTGTATCAACTATGTATTTTTCTGTTTCTTTAAAAACTTAACTTCTGTAATATTTATTCATTCTTCAGATTTCTTTCTAAAAAGTGTGAATTTGCAATATTATCTTTATTACTTTCTTATAAAATATTCTCTCATATTGTGTTCTTTGTCTAAGTTCTAGAGGTGGATGTCTAGTTTCTCTATTTCATCACTTTTGAGGCGATGCGACTGAGCCTCCAACCCTACGTGTGTGCTGCTTCGATCTCATTCCGTAAGTTAACTGTATAGTTTCCATACCTTGCAGGCTTGATCCCGCTAAGGCCAGTGGCTCCACCCCTTCTTGATGCCACCTCTCCCTCAAAACTTCAAAACTGCCGTTTTTAGAACTTGCCACCATTGATTTCCCTTTTCTTTCTTATTTGCTCACCTTCTTCTTCTGATTGTAACTCTATCCATTGACTTTTTCAAAAAATCAAAAACAAAATCTCATTCTTTTCTATTAAAAACCCGAAGAAGCCAAAACCTTCTCATGAACCTGCCCCCTCTCATCTTACAGCGGAAGTGCCAAGAGACGTGATGTGCACTGATTGATTGAGTTGCTCTTAGGGGTGGGGCACTTTTGGGGATGACAAGTTCCGATGAATGACAATGGCCGTGGGTGGCCGAAGTGGAGAGAAACCAATGGGGTTGAAGAACTTGAGATGAAGAAGCAAAGGGACCAGGAGGCCAAGGCGTTGGGTCAGGGTCCTGGATTCCTCCAGAACAACAGAAGGACCCGCAGCTGGGGAAAGCCTGTGGGTGGCAGGCACCCTCCCCGATGAGGGGTGGGAGGGGGGGAGAAGGTGAAGGCAGCAACGGGAGGGAGGGGGTGTGCAATTCTGCATCATCACGAGTGCGGTTGGGGTTTTGTTTGGCTTGTCTTTTAAAAAGGCATACTTTGTCTCAATTCTGCTATCTTATTTTTCTATTTTCTCTTGTTTATGCCTCCTTCTATGTGGTCTGTGTTCTAATTTCCTTTTTGGCCATTTTTGTGGAACATAAACCTTTTAAATTGCATTAAGGATTATATTAAATGAAAAATATTTTAGCTTATGTATCACTTATTATCAATGCCAAGTATTTATTAATTCCCTGCTATCTAAGTTGAAGAGATGTATCTATTTTCACCTCTCCCCTCCACCACTCTGTTCTTATTGCACCTGACCCTCTGTCCCCACCCTGGGGTGTATGTTTGTAAACTGCTACTTTTTACTGAATTTCTTATTTTTAAATTTTTATATTATGTATATTCTACTGGAAGGCTTATCTGTGATATTTGCATTCTGTTTTGTGACCAAATTCATAACAATTGTATAGAATTACTTTTTAGTGTCTCCATTACAAAGGAGAAGGGAAGGGCAGGGATGGGGAGACAGTACTGGATGCCATTCAGGGAGAGAGACCTCGGCTCCAGCCGAGGGTTAAGCCCCTCCTCATGGGGACTTGGAGAGGAAGTCTCTTCTTTCTTAAATCTCATCTCACATCCTTGGCACATTGCTAACTTTGTCTACTGTGATAGTGGACCTACCTGCAGGACCAGAGACTAAAAATGACACAAATATTGGCCTTGGCTAGATTTCCATCATCACACATCTTACCTGAGGGGCAGAGCCCTGTCTGTGGAAGTGCTCCGGCTTCCCTGCCCAGGGTGTCTGGGTTTCCTACTGCTCATTTTTGTTGTTGTTCTATAAAATCCAGAAGACCCATCCAAGCTAGCATTGATCTTGGATATCTGGCTCATGAGTATAGCGTGTCAAGGGTCAAACACACTCCTAGGAGCACTCCAGGTGTCCTGGGCTTTGTGATCTATATGTGTTTTCTCCCACCTTCCTTTGGGTTGCAACATATTTGAGAAATTCCATGGAAATAATCTGCAGAGGTGCTGGGAGGCTGGCAGCGCTCTGGGTGGGGACTCCAGGGGTCCGGACCTCTGGGTGCAACGCAGAAGTGACGGTGAGTGCTCCTGTGTCGTCTCCATCCCAGTGGTACCCTCGCCAGTTACAGTCCTCAGAGGGGGCATGGAAAATGTCTCAGTATACCAGATGCCGAAGACATTCAGATACTTCCCTGGGAGGCCATTTGGTCTCCATCTGAGTGTGACTACGTTAATGAACTCCTCTCCTTTAGGCTTGAAGGCCCCCAGGGTGTACAATGGCGCTTGATTCTCCTCTGAGGCAAGGACTCGAGCCACGGGACAGAAACTTAAGTTCAGACTTGGCTTGCAACCTGTTAATGTTCACATTGTTTTTCACAGTTGAGGAAAACCTATAGACTTCCATTCACTGGAATTGATTTTTTAGTTTGGGGTTCTTATTTTTAAAAAGTGTGTGCGTCTGTGTGTGTTTCCCATTCATGGGCTCACTCATGCTATTTAACTTCAGAGTTGGTGGCTACAACTTAGAGTAATGTAATTCTATTTCAGTGTGGTCCGTAGACCAGCGGCTGTGTCCCTTGGAGGATGTTTGACATTCCCAGGCCCAGTTGCACACCCCCTAAGGGAGAAGCCCAGGAATCTGTATTCTAAGAAGTCTCCAGAGCACTCCGGTGCACATTAAAGAACAGGAACACCCTCTTTCTTAGAGATCATCCAGCCTTCCCTTTCACACTGGATGTGAGGTTGGAAGACTCCCTCTGAGGGGAAGTGCTTACCCAGAGTTGCATGCAGGGTCAGTGTCAGACAGGGGGTCGGAGCCCAGGTATTGCACACGAAAGCAGCCGACATCCCGTCTAGGATATAGGAGCTATTCTGGAAATTAGCTTTCCTTCCTGTTGCTGCTGCCCCTCTCTGGGGACAGCACACATCTACCAGGGAAGCATTGCTGTCTCTCAGTGCTGTTCTACCTTTCTCCCCTTAATTCAAACAAACCCACAGAAAGACCTCGCTTCTATGCTGTTCACTCACTGCGTATCCAAGAACTAGCTGCCTTGCCTGTGTCCGCATTGTGATGATGAAGTGATGAAGGCTTGGCCGGCTTTGCTAAGACCCCTCCCAGCTCTGACTTTCCGAGGCTCCATGGCAGGCTCCGACACACACGTTTCTGCGGTCAGCTATCAGCAGCCATCTGGCAATTAGCGGGCTCTCAGGCAGCTAATCCCACTCTGAGCTGGATTAAAGCTGCAGCTTCAAACATGGAGATAGGCAGGTGATTTATGTTTGAATCTTTCGCTCCTGCTGTCCCTGGCAGCCTGGTGATGGAGGGCAGAAAAGCTGATTTGCTCCCTTATCTTTCTGGAGAGGCTCAGCGGAGCTGGATCGGCTTTCCGGAGGGACGTCCGGGGCTGGGCGATGTGCGGGGGCTGCAGGAAGTGCCGGCTGAGCTCCAGGAGCCCAGCCCCGGCTATCTGGGGTGCGTCTGGGCTGGCCAGAGGAGATGGAGAGAGCCGGCTTCTGTGTCCAGTACTGCATCGCCAGAAGCAGGTGCAATGGGGGACCTGGGGTATAAAGGCCAATCATTTTGTACCGTGGCTCCCAGATGCCATCAAGGGCCCTGGGGTGGCCACTGACAAGCCCCTCGGCTCTACCGGAGAGTCCTCTCATTAGGCAACATGGTCAGAAACCAAACTCTTATGTTTGCTCGTAGCCTGAGGAGATAATTAACTTCTCTCCACGGAGGGACTCGATTACATTCCTAGCATGATCAGAAAGAGAAGCCTGAACCTAGAGATGGTGGTGGTGGTGGGAGGTATTTGCAATGGTTGGCTGAGAAGCCATTTGTTCAGAAATTGGGCGAATAATCAGACAAATGCCTCTTTCCCTAATTGTTGATAAAAATCAGCTATTATGGCAGGGCCAGGGATTCACTCCTGAGACAACACATTAGTTAAGGTGAGCATGCAGCCGAATATGTTAGGATGATCTGAAAGCATCTCACATAGCTCGAATTTAAAAACAGGTTGTGCTATTGTGAATTTTGTGTAGAGCTGGGCATAGGGAAGCATGATTTTCTGCCTGCGTTTCATGGCTGGCTTGTTACTATGGTCGGGAGCCATCTTTCACAGATACATACTCAGCTTAGATGTCTTAGTGGGCACCTACTCTGTGCAGGTCTCTGCTGGGTGCTGTGGAGCCGAAGCAGACGTGATTTCTATCCTTGACAATTTTGACTTCTTATCATAACAGAAAAGTTGTATGAAATATTCTCGAACCCTGAATCGCATGGTTTATCCTGTGAGGGCCACGGATGTTCACTTGATGAAGTTGGAGTGAACCGGAAAGTAATAGCGAATGCTTCTTGAGAGCTCACCTGTACCAAGCACAGTGCTAAGTATTATCCCACTCAATTCTTACACAATTTTGTGAAGTGGCTGCTGTTATTATTTCTGTTTTATGTTCAAGAAAGCTTGAAGCAGAGCAGAGAGGTTAAGTGCCTCCACCACGGTGGTAAGAGGCAGACCCAGGAGGTGTGCCCAGGTTTGTGGCCTTGAAGTGCCCATGCTGTTCATGCTAAGGCTGCAGAGAGACTGGCTGCCACAGGCTGCACCTCCCTGGCCCTCCGTCTCGCCTCTGCCACACCATCCTGTGCACACACCCCTTAGCCACACGGGCCCCTCGCACTTACTTGAGCACATCAACTCGCTTCCTGCCTTTGGGTTATCACGTCTGCTTTGGCTGCTCCCGTCACCCCTGCATAGCTGTCTGTTTCTCGTTATTGGAGTCATACGAAATATCCTCTCCTTACAGAGGCCTCCTTTGGCCATTTGACCCAGAATCACCCTCCTCCCCTTTATCCTCACATCTCTTTATTTTTGTTTTCATAACATTTACCATGGCTCAAAATGAAATTGTTTGTGTATCTGTTCACTTGTTTATGGTCCGATTATTCTGCCAGATGGCAAGATGATGAGAAATCCTTGGATCTCGTTGTTCTTCAAGCACTTACCTATCGGGGTGTCCAACAGTTTGGTGGGACAGGCAGTTCAGGTCCTCTTATTTCCAAGTTTTGACAAGGAGGCACATGCTCAGAGAGCGGAATTGATGTATTCGGGGTCACACAGTTAGTCTATGGCAGAGGTCAAGTTACTTCTGGAGGAACCTGCTCATGCCTCAGTCACTGCGCCTTTATCTGCATCAAGAAGGACTCATTCCAGGTGACAGGCAATAACTAGTGACATTGTTTTAGGGTTCTGGAAAGCATAGTCACCGAATTAACTTGAAGTTTCTCAGAGTTCTATCACCAGTTCCCTCCTCCAACAGGTCATGTCACATGGAACAAAATAAGAAGAGGTTTGATTGAGGATATTTGAGACAACAACTGCTGAGGCAAAGAAAGTGTAGACTTTTTAATTAATTAGTTTGTAGGCTTATCTTAGTCTACAAAGTTTCTATCTGGCTACAGAAAGACCTAATGAAATCAGATGCATTCACAACAAATTAGAGTGAAAGAAGAAAGAAAAACTAGCTAGAAACTTGAAATTGTCCAGAAGTGAGACTGAAAATGCAGACATGAAGGACTATCACCATGATCTGAGCATAACTCAGGCCCCCAGTTTTCTGGCAGGTGTTGTCTAAAGGAAAAACTTGGTTGGTTACATAATTCAACATGTCTTTCCCTAAAAACAGAACAGC
Organism: Mormoops blainvillei; assembly: GCA_004026545.1. Classification (NCBI taxonomy): domain Eukaryota; kingdom Metazoa; phylum Chordata; class Mammalia; order Chiroptera; family Mormoopidae; genus Mormoops; species Mormoops blainvillei. The sequence goes on along the minus strand of PVJD01012870.1, from coordinate 25,294 downwards.
TCTTAGGAGAAAAACACCCATTCTATTTTCTAAAATTTCTCTCAGAAGGAAAACATCTAGTATAGTGTTCTTCAACTTTTCTAACCCTATGACTTTTTTGATAGCAACAAACACCTCACCCTTCCATGGAGGATTATCGATGCTCAGAAAATGGATTCTATGTTCTATCAAGTCCCTGTGAGACAATTTTGCTTACTTTCTATAGGGTGCAGTAAAAATAGGTCCCGCTTTATTTCTGAGCCAGAAATTAAACCATCAGATTCTGCAGAGATGCTGACCTCCCCCTTCCATGGCTCATGGCTTCCCTTTTCATTTGACACCTGTCGCAGTAATAATTGACTTAGGTAAGAGTTATCAATAGATGCTGGAACTGTTTGGTAAAAAGTTTGTTGAGGTACAGGATATTTACTTAATCTCAGAGTATCTCCCCTCATTAATTACAAAGGGAAAAACAGTATTTTATGGTGGACCCCACTCTAACCGAGTGACCAACGTTATCACTGTACGTGAGACACATCAGCCTGTGCCTCCTGGCCCGACGCGATGAGAAAGACACATCACCTCTGCGGCATCCCCGCCAAAAGCGTGTCACCCAGATACAATCAGGAGGAAACATCAGACAAAACCAAGTTATTCTACAAAACAACTAGCTTGCACTTTTCAGAAAGTAAAGGTGAAAAAAACAAAACAAAACAAAACAAAACAAAACAAAACAAAAACCAAAGAGATTGAGATACTGCTCCAAATTAAGGGAGATCAGAGGGACGTGGTATCTGAATGCAGTGGGTGATCCTGGGTTGGGTCCTGAACCAGAATTTTCTTTTGATTTTTCTTCCTTTAGTGTTATTTATCTATGTTTTTAATATATAAGGGCATTTGGGACAATTGGCAATATCTGAATAATATCTGAAGATGAGATAATATTAAATATTATTTTCCTCGTTTTGATGATGTTACCCGGGCTACATAAGAGAGTGCCCCAAAATAATACACGCTGACATTTTGGGGTAAATAGGTATCATAACACAGCAACTTACTCTTAAATGATCAAATATACAAATATGTACCTTAAATATATACTTTAAGTATTTAATAATTTAAATATATATGAGAGAAAATGTGGTGAAATTTTAAATTGTTTTAGAATATAGAAGAAGGGTATCTAGAATACTTGTTATTATTCTTGCAAATTTTGTGTACATTTGAAGCCATTTAAAAGTAAATACAACCTGGCAAAGATTGACAGATCTAATTAGCTGGTTTGAAGGAGTCCTTGGCTCACAGGATGCAACACCCCTTGTAGGTGGGTGGAGCATCTGTTTACTCCAGAGTAACCATCAATCAAATGTTGGGCAGCATTTTCAGAGACAATATTTGCTATTTCTAGGGCACTTTCTTTTTAATTGACTTTATTTTGTAGACTCATTCTGTCTTGCTAGTAAGGTCCTGTCTCCAAATTTTATTGTGCTAGAATTCCTTGTTAGTATTGAGAAAAGAATGACATTCCAAGAAGGATTTAGGTATTAATATTTCTCACCTTAAAAGATCCTAGTTAATTTTCAGCCCTTTCCACTACCTCCATTGTACTGTTATTTATATTTCACTGGGAGGATTTCCACAAGCATCTTCCTGTTGCCTTCCATCACTTCTTTTTGATATATTTTCTTTTCCTCTGCTTTTTTCTTCCAGTTTTTGTACTTTATTTTATGCCGACAGTTTTATAAGGAATGGTTTTAATAGGTACATGTTGTAAAATGAAAATATTTTACTAGGGTATTACATAAAATACACAGGAGAAACTAGGGTATAAATTATATTTTTTATCGTAAGATTTTACTGCAAATAAGTTCGCATATACAATCTTTTATTTATGATAAGAACAAATTCTTTTTACTTATAGCTGCTTTTGAATTTGGTGCTTCAGTAAGGAAGCTTATGGGTAGCTACATACACAAGGTTCTATTTTGATGAGAAATGAATCTCTTATTTCAGGGATGTTATTTTTCCTGTTGACTTATAGAGGGAGGCAAAGGAAGAGGTAGGGTTGCTGCGGGATGGAGAGAAGCATTAGTCTCTGCAAGAAGAGGCTGTGCTGTTTCCTTACAATTGCAAGGGGTGTATGTTGTCAGCCCTCAAAGGGGCCTCGCTGTCAGGAGAGTCCCAGCCTATCTTCAGCCTAACCTCCACCCAACTTACCTTCTCAAGCCCCGGCCTCTTCCTTCACCGAAGGCAAATCTGCCCATGGGCTGAGACCCAGAGATACCGCCATCAGGCAAATATTTCTTGCTTATGGAAGCAAACAGGATTAAAGCATATGGATATTATTGTTATAAACAATAACGTGATGATCTCTGTGTTCTTCCCAAAGGTGAAGAGATGTTTTTTTGTGGTGGTCAAATTCTGTCACAAGCAAGATCATGAAGTGATTCCAAATTTCCCGCTTAAAATTATTGTTGTTTGGAAATTACGCTTTCTTGTTTTCTTTCATATGTTCATTTAATATGAATAGCTCTGACCCTGGGGGTTCCAAGTAATCATCGGGTGCCATAAAGCACCCATCATTTCTGCCCTTGGGGAAGCAATACAAAGGGTTGGACCCTTCACAGAAGAAACTGCCGCGGTTTTCCTCAGACGGGCTCAGCTCTGCTGCACGCAAACTCCTTCTCAGTCTGTACCCAACATATCTGGAACTGGAGAGGCCAGGGTGACTTGGACACTTGAGAAATACCCTTGTCATAAGTCACCCTAGACAGACGAGAGGAATGGCGCAGGTTTAGCCCGGCTATTTCTGGGCCCCACATTCGACTGGGAATACAAGGCTAAGGAAATGTGTAGCCTGTTTCCCTTTCTCGCTGACTTGCAATTTCTATCTTATTGAAATAGAAAATTTACTGAAATGTCGTCTTGCCCCTTGAGAGGAGGTGTTCCTAATTTTGGCAGGCCATGAAAAATGTCCTACTGGGAACTGAAACTCAACAAACAAGGCACTTCCATTTAATGGTCTGTACACAAACATTTATTGAGTCCTCTTTATGGGCTTATATTCCTTCCCAAAGAACCTCCTCCCCTTGATTTCCCATTTCCGTTAATGGCACCAGCATTTGTCCGGTTTGTCGGGTAAAATTAAACAAGAACACCTTCTGAAATGCAAACTTTCAGGCACGACTCCTCAGAGAACCAATAGGTGGATTTATATGTGTTTTAATCTGCCTCTGTTTTCTTTGTCAAACCACAAATGCTTTTTTTCTCCCTCTCTCTTTTTTCTTTCTCTTCCCCTCTCATTTCCTGTCTTTTTTCTCTTACCTTTCTCTCCTACTCTTTTCAATGCATCGTTTGTGACGGTGGAGAGCTTACGTGGAGACTCATCTTTGGGATTTATTTCTATGATATGGTACTGAGAGATTCTGGGTTTGTTTATTTTTCAGACAGAACTAAGGTCTTGGCAAGTCCCCTTTATGGACTGCAAATCAGCATAGAAGGAAACTGGCACTTCTTTTTACTCATCGGTTTCTCTGGCCTGTTGACGGGCCCAGTAGCCACCAGGAGCGTTCAGTAGCTAACCCGTTAGGTTAGGTTTACCTTCTGGGCTCCTCTAGGCAGTTGATACCTAATGGTCTTTGGAGCCCTGACGGCAGAACAGTACTGAGCTAGCCTCCCGCGAACAAACGTCTCGGTAAGCAATTTAAAAATAGTATGCAAAGGGCAAAATTGATTTAAAAATTGTCAGAATTCTGTTTTTCTAATACATTGACCTTTGCTGTTGCTAGGTTGCCATGCAATCTGTCAGATATACCCATAGGGTTTTGATCGGGCTGTAATCAATGTATCGATGCTTTTTTTACATGCTGCTTTTATTCTTCCTGCTGTGGATACCTATCCATAGTGCCGCATGATTTTATTTTTTGGTAACAATTATTGAGCGCCTACCCTGTGTCAGCTACTGTGTCATAAAGGAGAATGCGACAGTATTTTGGGTAGAGAGCTGGAGTCAACTAGACCAGGGTTCAATTCCTGGCAATGCCCTGTGCTTACTCTGTGCCTTGGGCAAGTGACTTAACTTCTTGAGCCTCAGTTTCCTCATATTTTATATTGAGACTAATTAACAACATACTTTATTAGAGTTGTAAAATTTTAATGAGATATGGAGATAAAATGCACAATGCAAAGCACAGTGCTTGGCAGTGGTGAACCTGAAGTAAACGCTGGTGAATAAATAAGAGGCTGATAGGACTGGTTGTGATGATGGGCCCATGACCTTAAGGAGTTTCATAGAGAAACACATGCAATAGGGAATGACAGGAGTCATGATAAACACCTATACAGGATTCATTGGAGACCCCGAGAGAAGCATGGTCGATCCCCCCTGGCAACAGAGGTATAGGAAAAATAAAACTTTACAGAGAGGCAGTGAGTAAGCTCGGCCTTGAAGGCAGACTGGCACTTGTTGCCCAAATAAGGCCCCACTAATTCTGAAGAGGCCTGAGCAAAGCCCGGCTAACCTTGTCAGCTGGGCCGTGAAGGATGATAAGGATTTTACCAAGTGGAGATGAAGTGAAGATATTCCAGGTAGAGGCTACAACATAAGCAGACAGACACTAAGCTATGGAGGTTTATGCAGGAAACGAATGTGCTCAGGTCGTGTTTAGTGCAGTAGGAACAGAAGGCTCCAGGTGGGGCCTGTGCAAGCAGTGAGCCTGGGGGGTCAGGCGCAACAACGGTCACAGAGGCCCCGAGAGCCTGTCAAAGAACAAGAGACTTCCCGAGGCAGGCACTGGGAGTGCTGCCCTCATAAAACCCATCTGCAGTAGGCGGGGCCTGGACTGGAGAGGACCAAGCTGGGGAAAGGGAACACGTCTATCACCATGGCCCAGTCCAGAGGGGACAGGGCCCGTGCTAACTGTATGAGACCCCCCATGTTCATTGGCCACATACATAAACGTCTTCTTGTTCAGGGGCACTTTCATTAATTTTAAACTTTGGCATTCTGGGCAGTGCTATACTTTGCCTCTTCAGATATCTAAAAATAGTTTATTTCTTTCAGACATTTTCTTTAAGACAGAGGATATAGACATTTGCACGACTCTTGACAATTGGTTTCAAATGGGTTTTCCAAATTACATGCTCCCCGGGGTCCGCCTGTGTGTGGGTCTCACCGCACCATCGGTAACACAGGGTGCTGCCTTTCTTCCCTTTATTGTTTTAGAAGGCACAACACCGTTGTTTGAATTTGCGTTTCCTCGGCATCTACAGAAAAAAAACGCTTTCCCCATTCGTCTTCTAACTGTGTGTCCTCACTTATGAATGGCATGGCCCGATCTTTGCCCATTTGAGAAGCAATTGTGTTGAGTCCTTTCTTTGGCTGGCCTCTCTTCTGGCAGCTCTCCAGAGACACATTGCCACACAGGCTGTCTTTCTAATTTATTTTCTCTTTGATCTATTGAAATCAAATTCTTTTTCTAATTCAATATTACAATAGACATAACAATTCTAATTGCCCTATCGATTCATGGCCACTACAGTCACGGGAACCTCAGGAAGAACGAGGCTTTGCTCTCAGAGACCAGGACGGAAGAGCCTGGCTTCATGTTTTCTCGCCGTGTGCTTTAGTGCAAGCTTTCTAACCTCTCAGAGCTGGTTTGCTTATCTGCGAAATGGGTGCAGTGGTATGAGTCAGGATCAATTAAAAACTGTATTTGGCTGTCGTAATAGAGACCCTTAAAATATTGTAGTCCTTTATTACATGTTAAATAATTTTGAAGGTGAGGAGCCTAGGGCTGGTAAGGTGGTTCCATGAGACCTTCCCTTTGCCCATGGTGTGGATTATAGAGTGCGGTTGGGCGCCCGTATTCCTTAAAGGCCAGGGAAGCAATTGGATGGTGATGGCTATGGTAAAGCTGAACCTCTTCACTTACTTATCAAACAGATGTTTGCTAAGTGTGCACTGTGTGCCGTGCTCCAAGACTTTCTCTAATGGGAAATATACACGCTAAGTCAAATCAGATCTTGGTTATTATGTTTAATCATGGAGAATGGTTACCATTTTCTTTAGGAAGACCCAGGATAGGAATCTCTGGGTTCCAAGGTGACTCTGTGGCCTTCTACCTACTTGTTCTCATAGCCTCACGACAGCCTCCCCTCACAGAAAAGGCATCCATGTAAACTACCCAAACACACGTTCCTAAGTTGGCTCTTAGAGTTATTTAAGAGAAGGGCCTCTGTCCTTAACTCCAGAGCAAGTCGTAACAGATGGATGCATCCTGGTCTGTTGGTTAGAAGGTCAGCCTCACGACTTTATAGTCACACTGTTTACACAGATGCTTCTGGAGCATCACAGGACCATGTCACAGACAGAGGGTCTCACAGCTCCCCTGACTACTTAGAGATCGTAGAATTCTCTGCTTCCCTTAATATGGTTTATTATTATTATGACCAGTAGAATCATAATTCTACTTCTGTCCAAATGTGTTCATTACAAATGAAATTTCTGTTCAGATCTCCTAGTTCATGCCTGAAAGCAAAGATATTAGAATTAATGAGCATTTTTGCTGATGAGAAGAAAAAGCACCGAAGGGTGATTGGACTTTAGCCTTTTAATGGGCCTGATATTCTTCTTTCATCAGGGTTGACAAGGGCATATCTGGCTTGCTTATGCTGTGTGCCATGGTTTAAGAATATACGTGATATGACATGACGCCAGTTTTTCTCTCACAATAAAATAGCCCAGTAACCATGTGTACATGGGAGCAGAGCTCCATTCAGTGGTGAGCCTGGGCAGGGGGTGGCTGACGACGTTACCCTGGTTAGCTTTGATTGGTTTATGAAAATGTCAGTGTAATTTGATTCTAATTTTTCTTTCATGCAGTTGGCAAGAAGGATTTACAAAGAGCAAGCCCACATAGGAACCCAGGTAGTGCCTCTGAAAGGATTGCAGGTGATCTCTGAAGACAACCACCAGGATGCCGGTGAGCAGGGGCACAGACTGGCACATTTTACCCCCAGTTCAGATGGCTGTGGGTGTGCGTGGAACATGCTAGGGCAGAGGAGCCAAGTGTTCACTCAAAGGAAATGTAATTAGAAGGCTTCAGAGCACTTGGGCAGTCTTATTAATGGGGTTGGGGAGAGCTTTCATACTGAGAAAAGGCATTCCTTTTTTTTTTTTTTTAATATCCCAAGACCATGAAATTATAGAAACCAGGGAGAAGAATTGAGATATTGATTCTAACAGGCTCTGTTTGTCACCGTTTTGTGGACATACTATTCAGGTGAACAGGATATGAGGCCGATGCAGGTATAGTTCCAGGTGTGGTGCCGCTTAGGTTGGCTGGACTATTTCTGTCAGATGGCTGCAGACTCCCATCGGGACCAAATTAACCGCCCTGAACTGTTTTACTCACACTCTGATACCAAATGGGTGGGCTTTCCTCCATACCAACCAATTCTCCAGCTTTCCGGTCACCAGCAGGGCGTCCTACAATTTAACTTAACTGACACTAACTATCCAGAGTTAACGCAGACCCCACCAGCTAAGGACTCAGTCCCATGCGACTGCTCTCACACTAGTCCCAGTCTCATATTGCCTCTTGTATCCCTGACCAGGCCTCCATAAGTGGGCAGTTCCCACAACTCCCCCCTCAGGCTTGACAATTTGCCAGGACAGTTCACAAAACGAAGGGAAACACTTTACTTATGCTTACTTGTTTATTAGAAAGGATATTATGAAGGGTTCAAATGAACAGCAAAATGAAGGGGTGCCTGGGGTGAGATCCAGAAGGTGCTTTAGTGCACGAGCTTCTGTCCTGTGGAATTGGGCTGCACCACCCTCCCAGCACACGGTACTGTGCACCGACCCAGCGGCTCTCTAAATCCTGTTCAGGAGTTTTTGCGGAGGTCAGCTTTATAGAGACACGAGTGATTAAATCATTGGCCATTGGTTGTTAAACTCCATCTCCAGCCCTTCTCCCCTCCCTGGAAGGTGGGGGATGGGACTGAAAATTTCAAGTTTCTAATTAAGGCTTTGTCTTTCTGGTGAACAACCCCTGTCCTGAAGCTATGCAGGAGCCCCTAGAACCAGACATCTCATTAGCATGCAAAAGATACTTGCCACTCTGAAGATTCCATGGGGTTTAGGAGCTGCGTGTCTGGAACCCAGGACAAACACCAAATATTTATCTTTTATTCTCTCACAGCCTCATTGGTCAAGGGACCAGGGAATGGGGGGCTAAAGTGAGGAGTCACGTGGGGAAGACACCATCTGCGGCTGAAAACAAGGTCACAGACTATGCTATGCTGCTGGGATAGGACTGTCACCCTCATGTCCTTGCCTTCTTTTGCAATTAGTATCTAGCACCTGCTATGTGCCACGCATTTTCTTGGGTACTGTGATGGATGCATAGGTCAGCTAGGCATTGTTCACACCACCGAGGCGCTCACAGCATTGGAGAAAATGGCATGTAAGCAACTGTCCATAATACATTGTGGAAAACCACATTCAGAGGCTTGTGAAAGTGCTATGGGGACACGGAGAAGAGAGCAATTAATTACGCCGGGAGGTTTGGGTAAGTTCTCACAGAGGACGTAACATTTTCAGCTGTGCTGTGAGAGATGGGATGGCTATTACCAAGTGGAGATAAAGGAAGTCTGTTCCAGGTAGTGGATATGACACAAGCCAAAGGCGGAGACGTTTATTCGGGAACCTGCCTGGCGTGGTTATAGCATAAGGTTCTAGTGAGGAGCAGTCGTACCAGTCAACACCGGTCCAGTGTTTATTCTATACTGGGGACTTTTTTATACCTCTGTCTTATTTCACCCCAAAAGCAATCCCATGCAGTAGTCACTAATATTATTTCTGTGTTTCAAAGGAAGACAGAGGCTTAGAGAAGTTAAGGAAATTTCCTAGGGTCGTAATCTGTGGCCTGGAGCCAGAATTAGAGAGCAAACAGGCTTGCTATCATTGACCAGAAAGACAAAGAATATAGGACTTTCTATATCATATCACGGGTTTATTCGTAATCTTTGTCCCGCCTGGAATCCTCTGCTACAGGGTATACGCCGTGATCCATTTGGACGCAGGAAACATATTCCTGAATTTTCTATTTGTTTTGTGTCTTTTTAATGATTATTTTTAGTGTGTTTCATTATGTACCAACTATACTAGTGCATTAGAACATGTATGTATATAATTTATAAATAAATAGGCATACATATGTTAGGGTTTGTATGGAAGTGTTTATTCCTGGAAGAATTGCAAATCAAACAGGTTTAAAGACAAATGGTCTAGGCTGGTAATTTTCGAGTGTGGCTCCCTGACCAATAGCCAACAGCACCAGGAAATTGGTTAGGTGTGCAAATTTCTGGGCCCCAAGCAGACTGACTGGATCAGATATTCTGGGAGTGACACCAGGAAACCTGTGTTTTAACCAGTCACCCAGGTGAGACTCCTTGGCCCACACAATACTCCTTTTCAAGTGGAAAGTGAGATGGTTTAATTTGAGTTCTAGAAAGATAATGCTAGTTGGATTGAAAGAAAATGAGATACTAGAAAGCAGCAGATTCTTTAAAAGGTCATCATAATGGTCACAGCAAGACTCAAGCAGGGTCTGAGTCAAGTTAAGAGAAATGGATTTCAGAAGTATTTAAAGAGACAAATTAAGTATTACTGAATTCAACTGTGAGGGAAAAGGAGTTAAACCTAGATATGGCATCAACGCTTCTAGTGCACAGAAGTGCTGTCACCGTGTGTGCCCAGGCATCAGTGTGAGTCAGCATGTATGGTGGCAGGGCTGGATAAGAGTGACCCTGTTTAATTTGAAGTATGAGGTGTATGTTCAAGATGAGTGGGCCATGTGAAATTTAGACTCTCAAATTCAGAAGAGACATGAGATTCGAAAATGTATATGAGAGAGGAAACAGTATATATGAGGTCTGTCCAAAAAGCATCCATCCACACACAGTGAAAAATAGAGACATTTATTGAAGAAGATACAAGATACAAGAAACATTGTGCATAGGGCAATGATGCCTCGGTCCCCTTCAAAGTAGGCACCTTGGGACCTCATACAGCTCTCCCAGCATCTCCTCCATTGTTCAAAAACTCTGCAAAATCCTTTGTTGGGATTGCCATCAGCTTCCATGTCGAATTTTCCAGAATCTCATCGATGGTCTGAAATCTCTTCCCTTTCAAAGGTGATTTTAGTTTGGTGAAAAGCCAGAAGTCACAGGGCACCAAATCTGGGCTGTGGGGGCTAGAATCTGATTCACCCGGGTGATTTGACGTTTTGCTGAAAAGTCTGCATAAGACAGGATGCACGAGTGGGTGTATTATTGTGATGAAGCTGCCAATCACCAGTTGCCCACAGCTGCAGCTGCTTTCATCATGTTGCATCTCCCAACGGATGAAACACATTGAGGCAGTGCTATTTATTAATTGTTTGACTTGGGGGGGGCATATTCATGATGGACAACACCTTCCCAAGCAAAAAATACAGTTAATGTGGCCTTGATCTTACTACAACTTTGCCATGCCTTCTTTGGGCATGGGGAACCAGGTGACACCCACTGGGACAACTTTCATTTCCAGATCGCAGCTGTAGATGCACGATTCATCTCCACTTCTGACCTTCTTGAAGGAATCTGGTTTATTGGCAGTGGTTTCAATCAAGCCATTAGCAACCGCAGCACGATGTTCCTTCTGCTCTGGTAGCAGAAGCCATGGAACAAATTTTGCCACCACATGTTTCATGCCAAGACCCTGCCTCAAAACCTTGGACACAGTACTTTTTGGAACCCCCAGATCTGCTTCTAGTTCTCGCACTGTCAGTCATCGATCTTTGTTGACTGCAGCATGTATACGTTCAACATTCTCAGGTGTTCTGCCTGTTGAATGCCTTCCAGAACATGGATCACTTTCAACAGATTCTTGACCATTTTTGAAGTGTTTGTGCCATTTTATTTGCTTTGCACTCATTGCATCTTCCCAGAAAGCCTTCTGAATCATCTGAATAGCTTCTGCGGAGGAACGTTCAAACTTAATGCAAAATTTGATGCAGATTTGTTGCTCTCCTCGCTCAGTCATTTTGAATGCGATGGCCACACAGTACACGTGCGCACTCAATGGCATCCCGAGTCAGCATCCCGCTGACTAGTACAGCGGAGTCTTCATTGTTCACACACGCACATTTGAGTCCGCTCTCCTTGGCTGCCAAGTTACATTGATGTCATGCAAACAGTTCTCATTATAGTAACAATGGCTGGGATTTTTCTGGACAGACCTCGCTATGTAGCAATAGAAGCAGTGGGCCTGGATAAAATGAAGAAGCTCTCGCTTTTCCATAATGAAGAATGAGGCAGAAACATTGATGAAGAATGAGGGGGCCAGGAGTGAGATGAGGCCTGAAACATGGGCTGATATTTGGAGTCGCTCAGGTGGGAAATGGAAAAGGAAGCGAAGAGGGAGGGAAGCCAATGTATTGGCCTTTTGACCTCCGACACCATGTTGGGCCCATGTCAGGTACTCCACACATGCTGGCTGGAGGGTCAGCGAGCTATGGGCTATAATGTGGGCTACAGATGGGGGTTTTGAAAAACCTTTTGGTGCCAGGGACCCCTTTGCCGGCCTAGAAAAGCCTATGGATCTTTTTTCAGAATAATGTTTTTAAATACATAAATTAACACAGAGCATTAAAGAGGAAACCAATTACAATAAAATATTATCCAAGTACTGAAGGCAAATTTGCAAGATAGTAGGATATATATTACAATATGTATAGCTTTATTAACACATTAAATGACATTACTCATAGGATTAATAACTCCAAGTTCAAAGTTGTGATGAGTATAAATGATAATTTGAGATGCCTATAACAACTGTTGCGTGATTTGAAAATATTGGTGGTTTCTACCGGTGATAAAAAACACAGGTACTGCTAATATTTCCTGATTTGTTACCTGAGTTCATAACTGAAGTTAATGCTAAGTTCAGTTGAAGGTTAAGGAAAGGAATAAATTTTTCCCATGAAAGCACATGGACGCCCTCTGAGTCCTGCCTGCGGACTCTGAGCTGAGAGCTCCTGTGCTCAATGACTTGACAGCAGGGCATGTATTTCCCCACATATGATTGCCAATTTATCTGCAGATGGGAATTAATTTTCTAGATCAGCTTTCATTTGTTTGAAGAACTTGGATGTTTTATTTTTATATTTTTTGCCCTATAGGGTTTTCCATATTATGGATTTTGCCTATTGTATAATTCTGCAATTTAATCTTTATTGTATTTTTTTTATATTACCATTTAGTCTCCCTCTACCCCGTTCCCCCCAGCAATCACCACACTGTTGTCCATGTCCATGAGTCCTTTTTCCTTTTTTGCTCAAAAACTTAGGTGTTTGAGATGTAAAGCAATTTGGGTGCATTTAGCTACCTATCATGGAGAGTCATTGTGGGGAAATCATGTTTTCTTTCTATAAAAGCACTAATCTTGATAACTTCTCTCCAGCCAAAATGGTGCTTATTGTGTATTGACATCAAGTCCCCAGTGTTTTAACTCTGCTTCTGGTCTTTTAGTCAGAAGCAACATAATTTGTAATGCTTTCTACCAAGGATAATTTTATAAGTTAGAGTATGGCATTTAATACAAATAGTTATGTATTATTTTGCTATTTTTAATGCTTTCTACCAAGGATAATTTTATAAGTTAGAGTATGGCATTTAATACAAATAGTTATGTATTATTTTGCTATTTTTTTTAAATTAGAAGGAACTTAGGGGTATGATTCAAATCTTACATTTTGTTGGTGAGAAAATGAGACCCAGAAAAAGAAAGATACCTTGTTCTGGTTGTCTACTGCTACATAACAAATTTTCCCCCAACTTAGCAGCATCAGTGCAAAAATATTGTATTTTTTCCTCACAATTTTGTGGGTGAGCAATTCAGGCAAAGCCTAGCTAGGCAATTGTTTTATTTTACATGACATAAACTGGCGGATGGGCTGGTCTGAGGGTCCAGGGGAGCTTCGTGCTATGTCTGATCCTCAAAGCTGATATCTGGAGGACTGTGCAAAGCTGAAATGTCAGCTGAAGTGCCTGTATCCCCAGTGTGGTGGTTCATGGCTCCTAGAAAGTGTTGCAAAAGGCCCAGGTGAAAGCTTCAAGACTTATGATCTAGTCTCAAAAATCCCAAAATGTCAGTTCTTCTACATTCATTTCGTCCAACAAGTCAATAAGATTAACCCCTATTAGAAGGGAGAAATATTAGACCCCCGCCCCTCCAGTGGAGGAATATCAAAGAAATTGTGACCATTGCTGGTCTATCATAGTTCACCTTTTCGCCAGAAACCATTTATAGTCCCTCCACATGCAAACACATTTACCAGCTCCCAAGACCCTCAAAATTCTCATCCCATCCTAGCATCAGGCTCAAGCTGAGGCTGAGGATCTTGTTATACTGATGAGTCAGGAAGCTCATGGGACTGCTCGGGGGTGGCTCTTTGAGCGGGTTCCTCTTGATGTGAAGATACATTCAATAAAGCTACAAGGTATCTCCCCACCTTCACAGCCGGCAGAGAAGGGTGATGTCGGGAATAGAACAACCATAATAGCTATTCTCACCCAAACAGGTGAAAATAGGAGGCACCTAGCAGTCGCTGGTCTAGACCAATTCAGAAAGCCAGCTAATTGTAACACAGAGCCGGGCACGTGTCGCCACTTCACTGGTTAGGCCTGGGAGGAATGATTCTCCGTGGCTCCTATCTCTGCTCTCTGGGCTCTCAGTTTCACTGAGTCATCTTCTCTTTCACATAGGAAATAGCGTATGTTTGCCCTGAGTAGTTTTCTTAGTCTGCTTCTTTGATGGGTACAGAGCTCTCTTTCCATTTGGACTGTCTTTATCCAGCGAACTGCTACTGTAGTACAATTCTCTGAAAAAGTTTCTGTGTTTGCATGATTCTTTTTGGGGTTAATTCCATTAGCCAAAGTCACCCTCATAGTTATCTTCCAGAGAAGCTCGCCTTTGGCTTGTTGTGGCCCAGCATGCTGCGGGACAGAGCCTTTAAGATTTTAAAAATTTTCGTCTAGATGATTTTCTTTCCCTTCCAAAGGGGGGTCTACTAGGCACATATTTTTAAGAGTCTTAGAAGTCCTATGAAACTCACCCTTAAATCTTTCTGAGTCTCAACAAAGGTCTTATAGCGACATCCTTCCGATCTTTACAGTGAGATCACTTCTTATTTTGAGATTATTTCCCCATCCAGAGAAACTGAGAATGGGAAACATTTCTGTTTTGGAACAAGCAAATCCTGGCTTATTTATATTCCCTCTAAATTTTCTTGAAAGCTGCACATTTTCTTGTTCAATCTTATTTCTCATTATCACTGTTTTGTCACATAGAATCAAAAGAAACCAGTTGCTACTTTTGCTATTCTGTCTGAGAATCTCTTTAGCCAGATCTACCCATTCATTAGATACCTGGTGTATTTTCTACATTACTGCAGGCAACGGCTGCACTCACTTTCTATTACTACCTCTTCTCTCCAGCCTCCAAAAACATTCTTCCCATCGCCTTCCCATATTTCACCAATGGGGGCCCCAGGTTCTTTTACTTTTCACCCACATCTTGGCTCCAAAGCCAACGTCACAGAGTTTAGGATTCTGTTACAATAGCGCCCCACTTCTAGTACGAAACCCAGTTTCAGTTATGTATTATCATGTGATGAATTAATTGAAAATTTAGTAGCTTAAAATGGCAACAATTTTATTATGTCTCATAATATTATGCATTGAGTGGCATGGCATTGACTGGGTGATGAGCGGACAGAAGGGCCGGTCTGGAGGGTCTAAGAGAAACTCGCTCAAGCTGGCTAGTGAAATAGTTGGGATTAGATACAGACCTACTACAGAGGTCTTTTCTTCTCCCTCAGGTGGTCAAATCTGTCTCTTAATTTTCTGTCGTAGGAAGGTTTCTTATGCATTTATTCAGACCTGTAGGAAGGAGGGAGGGAGAGAGGGAGGGAGACACTTTCCTTCTTCAACAGGGAATCGTCCTTGGCATCCTTGAATCTACATGTGTAGATTTTTTCCTGGGATGCTCTGGATTGTCATTGTTCTCTGATGTTCCCTGCGGACTAGTAACACACCGGGATATATATGATAATACACATGATGCTTTTTCTTCTTCTTTTGTTCTCCCTGTCTGGGCCACAAGGCATTTGGTTATAACATCTTTAATTCACTAAGCTCTGCTCTGCCGGACCTCACCTTTCTGATGACCCAGCAAGCTTCCTGCAGCCATGCATCCCTAACTGTAAAAGCTGGGGCTGCCCACTCTGGAACTGTGACCTTTGTCCCTAGAAACTGGGATTTCTGGGTATGTCAAAGCTTCAGTGTCAGTAGAGCTGGGTAGTAAGTGCTGTTTGGACTTAGTGCTAAGATGCACAGGACTCCTAAGCCTGTCCTTATCCAGTGGACCAAGCCTGTGACCTTGCTCTCAGCGTCTACATCGGGCCTCAGTTTTGGTCCACTGAGCCTCTGCTTATTTTTATGTGCTTGGGATCCATCTTGCTCTCATTCCATCAGATAGAATATGGGGCTTTTTAAAAAACAGTGATAAAACGGCACCAGAAATCTTTCAGTGGGAGGGATTAATGTGGATTCTGAGGGAAAAATCAGGTTGCTTTTCTGCTGAAGAGCACAATGAATAAAGGAAATATGAATCAGAACAATAAAGAGACACAAGATATTATCTCAAGCAACATGGACATGAAAAATAAACTACGAAGCAAATAATGCGCACAATTATTGACCAAAATGGAGAGAGGCTGAGATCTGGAAAACAAATATTT
Organism: Mormoops blainvillei; assembly: GCA_004026545.1. Classification (NCBI taxonomy): domain Eukaryota; kingdom Metazoa; phylum Chordata; class Mammalia; order Chiroptera; family Mormoopidae; genus Mormoops; species Mormoops blainvillei. Next base: position 9,464 of record PVJD01012870.1, on the reverse strand, counting down.
TTCAACACAGGCACATATGGAGCCAGAAGGCATTTTAATGTTTTGTGTTTTTTATATCATCTATGCCAAGAGAATTTATGATCAGAACATTTCCTCATGATTTTTGGAATTAATAATACAAAAAAGGAGCTAGGCATATTAAATAAGGATTCTGTTTTTCGCAATGATTCAGCAATAGGTACCCCAGAATATTCCACCTGGGAGTGGGAAAAGAAGGCTCAGGAGCCTCCACACATACACTTCTATCTCTTTTTAAAGAACCAATAGATAACAGCCCACGGGCCCAGATAAGCACATTAGGATGACCTATTTAAGAGTTTAAATGGTCAAGTTCCCCAAACTTTGGAGCATAATAAGCTACTTATAAGAATTCTAGCTACTCTTTAAAGCAGAGTAAATTTTTCCTCAAGAAAAAATGGTTTTCTGAGGCCATAGCACATAATATAGTGTGTGTGTATGTAATGTGTATATATATGTGTACATATTATATATATAATATATACCATATATATACCATATAACTAGATCATCACATTGAATGGGAAGAATGAAGACATACCAGATGAGTAATTCAAAGAACATCTCTCTCTCTTTTTTTAAACCCAAATGTACAGAAAATGTCTTTAACTGGTTAGACGATTCTATCATGCGGTCATAAGGATCTGATACTGTTACATCAGGCCATGGAATGACGTGCTGGGAAGCCCCTCCTGCACTGTGGCCACGTGGGACCCAGAGATGTCAGAGGCCTGCCTGAAACCACGCTGCCAGCCAGTGTCAGGGCTGAGGCTGAACTCATACTTCTCACACCTAAATTTGAATTTTCAAACCTGGTCCCCCCACCCCACCGATGCAAACCATTTCTGTATTCACTCTTTTAAATCTATGAGTTTTTGTTTGTCTTGTTTACTTGTTGCTTTCAGTTGTATGTCCCACATATGAGTGAAATCACATGGTTTTGACTTTTACTGTCTGACTTTTTTCACTTAGCCTGGTATTTTTTTCTTTTTATTCATCTGGCTCTAGATTTTTATTACTTCTCATTTACTCATGTGTTCATTCAATCATCAACTATTCGAGGAACCACTCTGTGTCATGGCACGTTCTGCACTCTCAGTGGCACAGCAAGCGTGGACTTTATGTTCCACTGGGGAAAGGTAACCAACCAGCCAGTCACTCATCAAAGGGGGAAAGTGTGTCGGGAGTAAGTATTTCACATAGAATGGACAGAGGGACAACTTCTGTGAAATAAGTTGACCTTGGGACAGACGCGTGAAGGAGAGCCAGGAGCTCTGCAGGGCAGCCGGCTTCGCGGGCGTGCTACCTATACCGTGCCACAGGGAGCCACACTCGGTTGAACATTCTGTTCTTGCCATTCGAAGATTCTTAATGAGTTTTAAACAAAAGACATTTTCATTTTACACTGGGCCCAGCAAGTGATGCAGCTGGTCCTGGCCCAGCAGTGAGCTGTGTGATTGTTGGGGAAGGGGCACCCCAGGCAGATGCACCGGTGAGGAGACGCGGGCTGACAAGATGGGGGAACAGAAGGCCAGGCCACTGGAGGGGGGTGGGCAAGAGGGGAGAGTGATAGGAGGTGACATTAGAGAGCAGGGAGGGGGCCATGGACAGGCCCTTGTGAAGACTTTGGCTGTCATCCTGAGTGAGCCATTGACCAGAGCAGTGACATGATGTGACCTTCATTTAAAGTGATTATTCTGGATTTGAGCTGTTCGGTTATCACAACAGCTCAGTGTTAAGATTTACCTATTTCCCAAAATAAACTCTAACTAAAATCTGCTACCTAACTTATAAAGAAGTCTTTTAAATGTTATAAAACTCAAAACGTTAAACAAATAAATTAAAATATTCACGAAAGTGACAAATTATTAACTGAGTGTTTATACAGACTAAACCTTTTAAAGATGCATTTCTTTACTAGATAGTTTCAATATTTAGAAATTTACAGCTGTAATCCCTAACCACGAATAGTCTAGCTCACTGAAATATCCTTTTCTTTATCCAGTTTTACTAGAGAAGGGACCGTACACATCCTAGAGAATGTTTAATCTTCTGCTATACTTCAATTTCTTCCCTTGAGAGAGAGAAGAAAAATATCATGCCCCATTGTTGAATAACACCACTATTTCATGAAAGAAGATGTTCCTGCCAAACGTCCAAAGGAAGGGGTCTTACTCAGTTCTCCTTCTGGTTATAGCATTTCCTTCTGAAATATTAAAAGTAAAAAGTTAGTTTCAGAGCCTCAATCTGAATATTATCCAGTGTAAAATGCAGTACATGGTACTAAGAACAATTTGATTTAGGACCATGAATAGAAAATTTGAAGTAGCCAAAGGACATTTTAAAAGAGAGAAGCACTGGGTACACACAGTATATTAGAGCTTTATATTTGTAGTTATAGATGGACCTTTGTAATGTGGGGTCCAGTGTGTCCGTCAAAGTTGGCGGGGGGTTCTTGGAAGAGAAAAATGTCTCTTAATGATGTCCTGTGCATGTACGGCCCTCCCAGTGCTTTGTGAGAGCTTTAATGTCTTTTATCTCACTTTATCCTCACCATTCTTTCATTTTTTAAAAGATTTTATTTATTTATTTTTTAGAGAGAGGGGAAGGGAGGGAGAAAGAGAAGGAGAGAAACATCAATCAGTTGCCTCTCGGGTGCCTCCAACCAGGGACCTGGCCCTCAACCCAGGCATGTCCCCTGGCCGGGAATTGGACTGGCGACCTCTCAGTTTGCAGGATGACACCCAGCCCAATAAGCTGCAGCTGTCAGGGCTATCCTTACCATTTTGGAAATGGGTAAGGGGGGTTTATTTCTGATGGGTAGATAAAGGGAGCCTAAAGAATTCAAATAATAAGCTCAATGTTGATAACAAACCAATGACAAAACAAGACTCTAGATGTCCTGATTCTCAGTTCAATGGTCATTCCATGTCCTCGTTCTTGTTCCCTTCATGCTGAGGTGATGGACTGGCAACTGCATGTGCTTAGTGAAACAGATCAAAACATCCCTGTTGTGCAATGGTCACTGATGGTGGTGCAAGGAATAAAAAGAGAGAGGAAAACACACACGTGCGCGCGCACACACACACACACAGAGTTAACAAGGAATATTATCTGGACCTCTTTGCAATTAAAAACTTCTGCTTTGCAAAATTAGTGTTTAGAAAATAAAAAGTTAAGTCATGGACTGAAACAAAATGTTGGCAAAGAAAGAAAGAACTTGTGTCCAGAACTTGTGTCCAATATAAACTGCTTTACAAATTCAATAACAAGAACATGTAATCTAATTAAACATAGAAAAAATATTTGAATAGATACTTTAACCCAAAATATGGATAGCTAATAAGCCCCCAAAATGTTGCTCGTGTTCATTAGTCATCAGGAAAATGAAAATTAAATCAAAGGCTAAAAATAAAAATATCAGACAATACCAAGGGCCAATGAGCATGTGAACCCATTAGAATTTTTTATAGTGCTGGTGGGAATGCAAAATACGCAGCTCTTTGAAAAAGAAATCACATAAGTCACTGTACAGCCCAGAATATTTGAAAGAGAAATGAAGACTCATGATCACAGAACACCTGTACTTGAATGATTATAAGCAGCTTTATATCACCATTTCTCTAAATTTAACTCAAATTTACTTTAAGTAGTAAGTGGATAAACACACTGTGGCACATCCATATAAAGGAATACTATTCCATAGTAACAGGGAATACAATCCTGACACATACATGACATGAATAAATCTCAAATGCCTTCTGCTAAATGGGAGAAGCCCCACTCACAATACTGTGTACTGTTTGGGTCCATTTACATGGTGTTCCAGAAAAGGCAAAACAGATCAATAGTTGCCAGGGGCTGAAAATAGAGGGAGAGGTTGCCAGGGGGAATAAGGACATTTTTGAGGAGATGGAAGGGTTCTGCATCTTGATGCCGGTAACTGTTACATTATTTATAAACCGATGTGTCAAACCCGTGGAACTGCACATCAAAAATGGTGATTGTTGTATATGTCAAGTATGCCACATTTTTTTAAAAGGAATATAAATACATGAAATCTAGCTGAAACCAAAACATAATATCTAGCTAATATCAAAAGAAAAAAGTGTACTGGGGAATAAGAAAAACACAAATTGTCCAGAGTGTCTCATATTTGATAGTAAACTGAGTATCAGTTGAAATTTTCAATTACTTTCTTTGAAAGTAAAAAACTTGAGGATATCCGATTTGTTAGAGTCCATGTGCAACTTTAAAAACGACATGATTCCAGAAGAATGAAATTGAATCATGAGTGATCTAAATAGCTATTTAGCATAATTTTAAAAAATGAAATAGTTGAAAAGCCTTTACTTACTAATTTATTCAACCATATAGAAGTAATGTAAATAATCAAGCCTCCAGGATATAAACCGCAAATCTTTACTCTGCAAAGGTATTTAAAGGTCAAAAATTATTACAGTTGGGGGCCATTCTTCAGCTGGTCAACAGGTGTTGATGTTTTGTGAGCTCTTAGGAACCATGTTAACTTTAGGCCTTAGTATTGTATGTGATTACTGCTCATTTACCTAAGTATTTGATACATATTTGACATGATGTAGGCATGGTAGGTTTGCCTTCAGAGAACTACTAGTCTTTTTTTATATTTTAATTCTAGTAGCTTTTACGATCTACTTGTCTTAGTGGGAAAAAATGCCTGATAGCTTTGCAGAATCTATTTTCCTGTTTGGTCTTTGATGCGGTCTCTGCTCTCTTGTTGAAAAAGCAAAGACCTCAGGTTTGCTAAACACAGTCATGCTTTCCCACAAGGTAAAGAGGCACTGCTTTGCATTTAGGCAATCAGATTGCAAAGGTAAAAATAGGAGGATCAAAGAAGTACAAATGAAAGCATCCTTGAAATACCATCCTCACATCTAAAAAATAACAACTGTAAATAAACCAACAACAATAGTTCTCTGTCCTTCTGGTGATATGATGAAAGTGGTACATCCATTTTTGCTAAAATGGCCTTATGCATTTCTAAGATTTTCTGTGGTAACAAAATGGAAGTGCATCGCGAGATTTAAAAATGTACAATTTGCTTAAATAATCCCCCATTTAGGAATTTATCCAAAGGAAATACTTTGATGGGAAAAAATGATGCCTGACCCATATATCATCCCAGAATGAGCTAACATCGCATTAAAATAGAAAGCTAATTAAATGTACACCATTAGGGGAATTGGATAAAAAAGAAGAGACATTTAGTGGAATACAGACTGTGGGGATGTCTTAGGTAGCAAAGGAATAGTTTACCTGTGGTCAGCAGTAATGTTTAAACATTCACTGCCTCCTCCCCTTACTGCTCCTAAGCACCTTTAACAAACTATATATTTTGTTTATTTTCTTCATTATCTGTCTCCTTTAACCAGAACAAAACTCACCCTGTGAGTGCAAAAATTCTTTCCTATTTTCTTCACTGCTATATTTTTCCTTTTTGTGTTCCTAGAGCAGCTCCTGGCACATAGCGGACACGAAATAAATATTCATTAAAAATAACAAAAATGAATGAAAATATACTTTGTATGAATGTTTTAGCAGCCTACTTTTGATTCTGTTTCTGTTTTTGCTTTTTATTCAGCCGTTTGCTTATTTGTTCCTTCGACCAATATTGACTAAGCTTTACGCTGAGCCAGACACCCTAACAGGTGCCGCTTCGTAGACATGAAGCAGAAGGTCATGGTCCTGCAAAATGATGGGCTCACAGTCTGACGGGGAAGACGGCCATGGAGGCAGCTCTCACAAGGGAGAGACGGGGCAGTATAGGGCGCTGTAGGAATGGATGCCCCAGGGAGTTCACCGCCTTGGGGATGACAGGTCCTCAGAAATCAAAGCCCTGAGTGTTAGTGGGAGCTCACTAGAACTGGTAGCCATACCTGTGAAGGCCCAGAGCCAAGAGCTTGGCATTTCTGAGGACAGAAGGAAGGCCAGAGTCTCAGTCACTGGGGGCATGACCACTGCAGGACAGCATAGTGCATGGTCAGGACCTGGGTGCAGACAGACTGAAGTGTGGAGGCCCTGGAAGCTCCCTTCAGGACTTGGATCTCTATCTGAAAATGATAGGAAACACTGGACAAAACATGGATTTCTACAGGCAAATAAATGGTCAGGCCCTCCCTATGTGACATTTGCAGAAATGTCTGTGGCTATAGTCTGAGTGTGGGCAGGAAGCGAGTCAGACTGGGAGGCAGCTAGCCCTGGGAGGGTAACACACACACGGGCTGGAGGCCAGAGTCCTGGGTGCAGTCTCTGTTCTGCTCCCTGACTTCCATGGATAAAGAGATGTCTGTTCCGTATGCGTCACTGTGTGGTTATAAGAAGGGCTGTCGGTGGGAGGTGCATTCATATTTTTCATCCGACCTGAAAAGAAGAACATCAGAATAAGGAGAAGACATATATTTTCTCGGTGTTCATATGTGAACTGGGAAATGGGCTTTTTCTCACTGATGGTCCATCTGAAAACAATACAAAGACGTTTGTTCGAGTCATAGTTGTAATTCCTTCGATTGGTTTTCACGGCATTGGGGATGCAGAACATTAAGCCATCCATGTTTTGTTGCTTTCACCATATAGATTAATTTGGGAGCAGAAACAGAGTGTTGCTATGGAATTATAAAGAAGCAAATGCTTGCAAAGTTCTTCTCGTTGTTCCACAAACAGGCCTGGGCCCCTGCAGCAGGCTGGAGGGGGGCGGTTTCCCTGCGGAGTGCCCACACTCACGGGGGTGATACCGGCTGCTGGATCCCCATTCTCCATTTCTAATCAGTTCCTAACCCGCTGCGGCTTGGGGCCCAGCCTTTCAATTATTCAAGAATGGGAAAGTGTTTGTTGCCTGATGCAGGATTTGCTTTTATTCAACAGAACAAAACCCTGGTGGGTGAGATTCAACACCCAGGGCAGGCAGGTCTCGAGATGCATGCAGACTGCCGGCAGAGGGGCGGTTGCTCTGGGAAGGGGCCCAGTTCAAACAGCATATAGAGTGCGTGGAAGGAGGGAAAACAGGCAAACAGAGATGAATAGGGAACGGCCTGATTTTGCCTTCTGTTCGTCCAGCAGGAGGATAAGAGCTGCTGAAATAGCACGAACCTCAGGCTGCGGTGCAGGACAGAGGCACCTGGGCAGGGAAGAGGCCCCGGGCTGGGGGTGGGGGGTGGGGTGGCGGGAAAGCTTAGGTCTCTAGCCCCGATTCTGCAGCGAACCTACTGTGTGTTGTTGGGAAATCATCTCTCCTCTTTGGGCCACTGTCTCCTCATCTGTGAAATGGATGATCTGTGGACTAGGTGATCTCTAAGGCTCCTTTGCGTCTCTGTCTTCTAATTTCAGGGTGAATTTCAGGCCTTGGTACCAGCTGTGACCTGGACTTCTGCTTAGGATAGAACTGGTATTGTGATAATCTGTTTTCGTTGTCATCCATCCAGTTCTTTGTTCTTTCAGTCAACACATAAATAGTGAGCACTTGCTGTGTACCACGGGGACCCCTTTTCGGGGGACCCCAGACTGTGAGGCTGGTGTGATGCAGCCCGATTATGCAGAGCAAGGTGAGCATCCCGTCTACTTGGCTTTCTCACTAGACTCTGAAGACTGGATCAGCTCTAGAATTCATGAGGCCCCTTCCTTTACACATCTGTTCACTCGACAGAAATTTACCGAGCATCAGCTGTAAGCTGGGTGGCATACAGCGAAAATCAAACATCAATCAGGGAAAGGGCTCGTCCTCACATTCACATGGTCCCGTGGATGAGACTGATATGTGATGGGAAAACTGTGATGCAGAGAGAGAGATGCAAAAGCAGCTCCACACACAGGGAGCTCTGAGAGCACCAAGGAGCAGTGTCGCCGAACACTGGCCCGAGAGCCCGCGTGTCTCTCGGAGGGGCTGGGTCTGAGCTCTGGGCATCATTAAATAGTTTAATTACTTTATTCTGATTACAGAAGTTATGTACATACATCTATATGCATGTATGTAATGTATATTATTATGGGACACATTTGTACATAACGATTTAAAACATTAAAAAGAAGCAAAAAGGTGACTTGTTATCCCATAATTAGGAGGTAATAACTAAGAAAAAAACCTTAAAGGTATATAATTTTGACATGTACTTTTAAGCTATTTTTATGTCTTCTTTCTTTTTTTTATTATGACAAAAAAATCACAGCCTAGGTAGTGCTTTGTGAGTTGCATTGTCATCTGATAATATATCATCGACTTTTTCATATCAATAAATAAAATTGCACTTCATTATGTTTAAGAGCTGTATATCATATTCTATTGTTAGATGCCCTATTATTTTTTTAAACTAATGCCCTATTGATAGATTTGGGTTATTTCAATTTTTCTGTAATATAAACAACATGGCAATAAACATGCTTCTCCTTAGGTCAAATTCTTAGAAGCTGGATATCTAGACCCAAGGATATTGTAAATGTCCTTTGCCAGACTGTACATTAGTTTAAATGCAGAATTGTGTTTCTCTCTGTGTGTATCGTGTGATACATGCACATGTGTTTGCTTTAGTGAATATTGAGTCCTTCCTATATTCCAGACATTACACTAAGCATTTTATATACATTATCTGATTTAATGATTGTAGCTCTTCAGCCCAGGCTGAAGTCCATGCACTGCCTATAGCAGATATTTCAAGGAAAAGAATTCAGAAACACATTCTATTTGCCAACCCAAGAACTTAGTGGTATTTGGAGAAAGAAGGGTAAGCATATGAAAGGAATGATAAAACCTTTGTTTTAGCTTCACTAAGATGTTAGCTATTCTATGCCATTGGCCAGAAGCCATTCCTGTACATTTTAATCCGAATGGAGAAGTTGCCCAACAAGAGTCTATGATTCCTGCTCTAAAGAACAACCGGCCCTGCAGCACTCCACTGCATTTTCAATTCTCTATACCAGCTAAGATTGCTGAAGTTTTTCCTAGCAACAGGGAGACCCTAAGTCTTGATTGCTTAGGACAGTCCTGGTCTATGCCTATTGTCTTGAAATAATTATTAGTATTGCACCCTTTATTTCTCAGAAGCGTCCTGCTTTGGACAATAATTCATGTTGAGGAAACTCATCGCATGCTGGTCAGGCATTGCTGATGGGACCAAGGCAAGTCAGAGCAGCGAGGTCGCCAGTGGCTGTCCACTCCCTAACTTTCTAAAGAAACTTGCCTCTCCTAAAATGCACCGGGAGATCTGGTCACCTCGCTCATCCAAATAATAGCTGAGAATCAGAGAAAAAGCAAAAGTATCTGTCTAGCAAGAATTAGTGGGTCCTGTAATAAAATTCTGACCCTCGCTGATGGAGAAAATTCTTATTCCTAGCCCGTCTTCCCTTCTACTCACACTCCCCCAACCCCCAGAGCCTGGATATCTTATTTCCTACAAAACAGGTGCTTAAAAGGATAGGTT
>PVJD01012869.1:0-37268 GCA_004026545.1 Mormoops blainvillei | reverse complement strand
CTCACATGTTGTGTTTGTTTTTAACATTTTAATACGTTTGAACTTTTTTGATTGTATGCATAATATGAAGTAGAGAGCTAGCTTGCTTATTTAAGCATTTTGCCAATTTAACCAATAAAATTATTAACTATATTCTTATGAATATAAAGATATAATATCTATTTTAAACAACATTTCCTTAAATGTAGACATTTATTTTTCTGCTAAAACACTATTTTGATAGCTAGCATTCTCAATGTGTTTTTAAAATGGTAAAGTGACTCCACACTCACTGCATCTTTCAATAATAACGCTAACGTTGCCCTGGCCAGGTGGCTCATTTGGTTGGTATGTCATCTTGTACACCAAAAGGTTGTGGGTTGGAATCCTGGTCAGGGCACATACTTAGATTCCAGGTTTGATCCCGGATTGAGTTATGTGTGAAAGGCAACCCACTGATGTTTCTTTCACACCGATGTTTCTCTCTCTCTCTCCCTACATCTCTCTGTAAAATCCATAAAAACATATCCTCAGATGAGGATTTAAGAAACGCTAAAGTAATTTTTTTTACCGTAAGTGCATTTTCCAACAAGCTATTTTATTTCTTTAAGTGTTTTATTTGAAGACCTTATTTACACTGAAATGTATAGCTCTCTGAAAATCAGATCAAGTATGGGTTTAAATGAGAAAATAAAAAACTAGAATGAGACACTCATAGATAAGTAAATTCTTTCCAGAGAATCATAAAGACAATGATACTGAATGGTATATTCCCTGATCTGCTTCCTCTTACTGACATGTTGAATTATAACTCATCTGTGGTGTCTGGGCATTGACCTATGTCCTTACCATCTTCTACTAAAGGTCTCTCTGGCACAATTTATAATCTGTTTCTTCATTGCAAGCCCCTAGGCTGTTGGTTCTAGTCCTTGAACTTACTAATTATTCATGGGCAATATGGGTCCTCTGGGATTATGCATTTCTACAATTTGTCCCATCTTTGATGTGTCCACTTATATCTGTGAAATCAACTCATCTTTTGTCACAAGCAATATTCTAACCTTATGAGTATCTGCACTGTTATCTTTTCTATACGCCAACCTCCAGCCTTCATCACAGACCAGAGATACCTGGTCACCTGTACAGTCACTAGCAATACAAGAAACACTGGCACCAAAGACTAACAGTCTGCACAAATGACTATGCTATTCACTCAGCTTTTATTAATGCAGATTCGACCAAATCTGTAATAATGCAATAACAATAATAATCGCTGAGAAACAGCTAGCAATAACAACACGCAAGAAAAATTGGGGGATAAGGAACCCAAGTCCCAAAAGGCCCTATCAGGTCTCGGTCCAGGAGGCAGCCGGTCAGCATCTTGGTAAAACAGAGTCCGTGGTGGCTTCAGGGCCAGCTGGAGTGGGGTTGACAAGAGCAGTGGAGGGCCTCTAGCTGTCACGGTTCCTCTCGGTGGTCTCAGGTGTCTGTTCGAAAACCTGTGCTTTTATACTCTTGTGTGATTATAACGTTACATCAGCCTTTGCTGAACACATATTGTTTTTGCCACCTCGATAAGCATATGTTGATTATGTTACTTTACTGAGCATGCTCTGAGAGGGTGGTGCTATGCTTCAGATAAGCAAATGTTGTCTACCACACTGTACTGCAGAAGCTCAAGGGCGGGGGGGTTGCTCTATCCCTCTTGGGTTATTGCTCCACTGAACATGCTCTAAACATGACTCCTTAGTTGACAGGACTGATGCCATCCCAGTTCAGCCCTGCTTTCCACAACTTTCACTTCAACAATCCCAAAATAAACGCCTAGATTCTTCATTCTCAGATAACTTCAGATATCTTCCTCCTTTCCCCAGAGTTTATCATGTAAAAACTTCTAGATCATGTGTATGCTTTGTGTAGGTCATGGAAAATCCAGGTATTTTATTAAATGTGATATCTTACAGCTATTCCACATTGATTTAAGGTACTCTATTAGACATTCTCTTCCAAATGAAAGGTAGAACCAAAGATCCTCTCTGCTTTCACCATCTTTCCACCCAAAACCAGAAGGTATGTTGGCATTTCACATCTTTCTCTTCAACTATGCAAAATCCTCAGTAGGTAGAAATGTTGGATTTTTAAAAAAGAACCTTTGTCATGACTTTCCAATTATTTCTTATTCATCAACGCTACCAGAAGACATTTCAGTTTCAAGTCCTTTCTGATGGGAAAGGCCTTTAAATCATACCCTGCACCTTCCCCAGTGATACATTCTTTATGCTTGCCCTGGGCAATAATGGCCAAAGGCTTATGAGACAAGAAAATTTTACCAAGAAAGGAAATGCATCGGGGATTATTTCAAAATTCTGTTACCACTATACGTAAAAATAACAATCTCAATACTTTCAACTGTTTGATGGACTACAAATGATAAATAAGTAAAATGTTAAAAGGACAACTGAAGCAGTTTACACAACTTCATAGTCACTCTCTTTTTCATTCTCTGTACAGTTCCTCAGTTAGAGTTCTACGTTACAATGTTGCCATCTTATTACTTCTGGGTATCTTAAATTAATCACTTAGATTAATGCCTTGAAGGCTAGTGTAATAAAATATTGCAGGCCAAATGTAAGTGCCATAAGTGTCATTGTAAAATATGAGATAAAAGCAAGATTTCTCCAAAATGGTCAAATTATTTCATGCATACTATACATGTTAGATATATATTGTGATTCACCAAGTTATTAAGTGAAGTTTAAAAAAAATATTTTTTACTATTAGACTGTTAAATAAATGGGAAAGAAGCAATAAGTTTATAATGAATGGTAGGGCCTCAGTTAAAATATTTATGGAAAGGATAGTTGAGATTTTTACTTCTCTACTAACAATCCAAAATAAATTCTTGAAATTAAATTATAAGTATTAAAACAAGTGTAAAAGATACTCATATGTTATCTGAACATAAAGTGGTTTCTAAGTATAAAGTTTCAGATAAATTAAGAAAAAAATAAACTACAGATTTGAGAATTTAGAAGATACATTTTATAGCCAATAAAACATAATCCACATATAAGCAAAGCACACTGAGAAAGATTTCTAGGATATATGTCCGAAGGCACATTTAAATATATATTTAGAAAAATACATATATATAATATATATTAGTCAGTAAAAATGATATTTTCCAATAGAAAAATAAACACATTTTATGAACCCAGAAGTGCAAAACAAATGCCAAATTAAGATATTGAAAATGCAAATATTCAACACTTATTTTAGGAAGTATAATGGGAGTATGAAGTATTATTTAGGAAGAATTATACGATAATTCTCTCAAGACATTGACATATGAGAAATAAGATAACTTCAAATTGTTAAACAAAAATACACATAGTAGTACCAGCAGTTAATCTTAAACAACAACAATAACAACAGAAACCCAGAAAACAGTTGGACTGCTCTATCCTGAATGCATTTATATGTATATCTACATATAGATGTTCAATGTAAAAAGTGGCTACTAGGTACTGTGGAAAAGACAAGGAAATTTCCTGGGGCCAATTTTGGCAGTGATGATACAAATCCTCCCCGAAGTAGAATGGTGCCATGTCTGCCTGATATGTTTATACCTTTTGCTAAACTCAAGTTATGAAGATGTCAGAAATATTACCAATAAAAGAGGGATAAAATTAGACCTTATTAATCTAAATCCCTACTCAATCTGCAGTATGAATCAAATTAGATAACACATATAGTGTGTCTACAGGGAATAAAAATGTCTTTTTGAGCTGCCACCACTGGCAGCGATGTCTGAGAGCTATAGTTCTGGCAGATGATTAAATTGACAGTCTTAAGTGGAGTGTCCTTGTGAGGCTTATTAGCATACTAGGATCCCATATCTAATAAACTCTGTGACACTACCGAGATGGACCTTCTGAGTCAGTAGATGGGGGCCTAACCCAGTTTAGGGTGGGTTTACCAAGATGAATGTACCCTTTGACCAGCTAGTTAGGATGACCACCCAAACACCTCTCTTTTCCTAGAGACATTCTTTGGGTAGCTGGATACCATACTCTGGTGACCATTCTGCTGGACTTGTCTACTAGGGAAAGCATGGGGGAAATATGTTATACTTGCCTATGGAAGAAAATTACTCAGAGAAATTTTTTCAGTGGGTATTTATATTCCTATACATGTTGTCCAGAACACTGACAACCTTTGTTCTAGAATAAACTTTCAAGGATGTTTGTATTAAAAAAAAAGCCTTAGGAGATAGAGATAATGCCCTCCTGTTGGTCAGAGGACAGATTTATTTCCTGACCAGAATAATAAAAACAATTTCTCTCTCCTGGGTAAAATTTGGACTAATGTTTGGCAGACATCAAATCTTTTGCAAGGAGTAATATAATATTTCCACCCTACCAAGACGTATGTGCTCTTAAAACACGTTGCAAAATTATGCAATAGAAGCCACAGAGCTCATGGAAAATAAAGTTAGATGCACAGTACTCAAAGTTGCCATCAGTGTTTCATTAGCAACAACAACAAAACAGCCACCTAATGAGAACTGTAGTACAATTATATGCATGCAAGGTGGTTAAGAATACAAATAAATATGGCATTTCGCCTTGAAACTACTTGAAGTTTACCTGCAGATATGTATGTAATACTGTACCCTTTGTGTGCAAGAGAAAGGGAACACAAGGTAAATAGAACAGGAACGAGAGAAAAACAGCTAAGGAGAGAGACAGAGCAGAGAACAGAGCGGGACAATGCATAAGAGGCAGAGAGAAAAGGCGAAACTGAAAGGGGAGGGTGACAGGTCCAGATGGCTGCCAGAAGAGTTGTAGCTGGATAGTTGTTGCCAAGTGATGGAAGGTAGGTTCTGTGAAATTAGGCGAGTAATTTAACACCAGATGTGATGCGTGCTGCTCCTCCTTACATGGTATGTGCTCCTACGTGTATTTTTATTCCCTGTATTTCTAGGTGTCTTGGTTCAGCTGTGTGCAGCTTTCTGCAGCCATTTATTAATTCCCAGAGATGTAATCACACATATGCATGCAAAATCTGTGTTATGTTCAACTTATTCCCTAAGATATCAATTGTTTAGGAAAAAAAGTGTTTTTCAAAACAAGTTTTATAGCAGAAATAATTGTATTCATCATAAAAAAAAGATGAGGAAAGAGTGTTTATATACTTGTGTAAAACTGTCACCGTTGCTAGGAGGGACAATATTATCAGTGAAGAATAAAATTCAGAGTCTTCTGGCAAGCTAAAACTAAGAGTACCTCAACTACTAAAACTTGGAGCACATTTCAAAACAATATTGTCTATAAAGTCTGAGATGGAGAAGTCAGCCACACTTTAATTATCAGACAACAGTCACTTCTTATTTTTTTATTCAACTGCCATGGTGAAGAAGAAAGAAGTTAAGATGAATAAACTGCACAATTTTGTTTAAAATCGGGAAGGAAGGAAGTTATAGGCAAAAAATAAATATTTTAATGAAGTCATTATCTTTGTTTACACCTATCTCGTTTTTTCTTTAAGAAAATATTTAAGTCATTCATCTGAAATAATTTTCTCAGTGACTAACACGTCCAGAGAAAGTTCCTAATTTCTGCTGCACACACTTTTTCAAAATATGAAAGCAAATATTCTCTAAGGTCATGTCTGTTTCAGATGCAAAGTAAAATACAAAATTTCTGGTAACTTTAATTTGTTAATTCAAGGATCCTAATTTGACTTCTTATAATCATTGAATGCAACAGCATATAAAATTGAGTCCGACAATGTGACTCAGGATAATTTAAGCCATATCTATCATGAACACTAATTGTAACCTAATAAACCTATAGCCAACATTCCTTAATTTCAATATAATTAGCAATAGCCCTTCGCTTTTACCATGTCCAATTACCTTCACATAGCCTGTGAGAGTAAATACTGCTATAGGTCTGCTGAGATTATACAAGTGTGAAGCCTGCTGTTTCAGTTAGCAATCACCCTGGAGGAAAAAAAAAATATATATTGGCACTGGCTCCTGTGGTAGACACCTTATACATTTCACTTCAGTTTCAATTTCATTTGGATCTGCATGAGTTTCAAACCAAGTGAAAAATCATTTCATTATGGCCCAGCAGGGACACAAAATAATTTCACTGATGGCCAGCTGGTTTGAAAAATGTGATGACTGGATATTGGGTAAGGTTTGCATGTCAGCAGCTTTGGAAATCAACACTTTACACATCTCTGATTACATTTATATTAAGATTCACAGTTAGGTCACAAGTTGTACCCAAGTTTAATGATTACACTGTAATTCTGGAACAATCTCTAATTTATTGTTAGTAGTACCAGTTTGCCAGTGTTACCTTCCATCAGCCTCACCTGGTGGAAATTAGGGTATAGGATAGAGCTCTAGTCTGCATTTCTGCCTTAAATTTTGAGAGTATAAGATATTATTTGTCATACCACTCACAAGTTCTTCTGTGTGTCAGATCACTTGATGTCTACATCCTACACTTAACAGAATGTCAATAGTCATGAAATTTTGGTCATTTTACTTGGCTCTTCAAACAAATGTTTTTCTTTTCCTTCTTTTTTTCTTTCTCTCTATTGCAATTCAAGTCATATAAAAATTTGGGTGAGAAAATTAAATACACATTCAATATAAATATCCAATTAATACACATTAAATTCTAATTATATTAAAGGACAAAATAAACTAGGGTTGATTTAATATGACCTACCTCTCTTTTATTTGGGAGTTAACTATAAATGCAGATTAATTTCATGAGTTCTCTAATAGGCATAATTGCTAGCTATGTTTTGATTTCCCTCAAAGCATGGAAAATAAAGATGGTGTGGAGAAAACAGGAACTATCACTTTTTATTCACTTAGTATTGGTAAATTTACATAAATTCATTAAAAAACATAACAAATTATTTTACTTTATACTATGCGTTACCACACAAACTATGTAAAACCATTAAGAAAATAACCTTATATACTTAAAAAAACTAGAATATGTAACCTGTTCTCTAACTATAATAAAGGTCACACTCAATCCATTTGTTTGTATCCCAGTCACATCGCCAGCTGTTTTAGACTCTTTCCCAGATCTCTGCACGTCTCTTTCCGCAATTTCATAATCTCTGAATGCTTAAATTTTAAATGTTACATTAATTTTTCTTCAAAAAAGAATAAGAACAAATTTTTCTTCAAAAAATACAAGAACATATTTTCAACTGGTCTGAATTATGTAAGTTCAAGTCTTCATTTCTGTTTGAGTAGACATTTTCTGTAAAATTCTCAACTGTTTTCTCACTCTTACTCTGAATCGAAATCTTCCTTATTAATATTTAGTGGTCACTTCCTCTTTCAACATTAATTCAAGAAATATCTCTTCAGGGTCTATGTATCAAGCACAGAAATAAATGAGTAAACAGGTGTATACGAGGTCTGTTTGGAAAAAGTCTAGCAATTGTTAATATAAGGAGAACGGTTTGATGACAACGACGTAACCTGGCAGCCAAGGAGAATGGACTGGAACACGCATGTGTGAACAATAATGTCTTCGCTGTATTAGTCAGTGGGGGTGGTAGACTCCGTGGAGTGGGCACATGTACTACTGTGTAGCCATAGCATTCAAAATGACTGAATGAGTACAGCAATGGATCTGCATCAAAGTTTGCATTAAGCTTGAACATTCTACCACAGAAACTATTCAGATGATTCAGAAGGCCACGACTATAAGCAACTGGTGATTGGCAGCTTCAAAATGACCACGCACCTGCTCGTGCATCATATCTCATGCAGAGATTTTTCTATGAAACATCAAATCACCCAGGTGACTCAGACCCCCTACAGCCCAGATTTGGCAACCGCGACTTCTGCCTTTTACCAAAACTAAAATCACCTTTAAAAGGGAAGAGATTTCGGGCTGTCAATGAGATTTAGGAAAATATGACGGGGCAGTTGAGGGTAATGGGGAGAACTGTGTGAGGTCCCAAGGTGCCTACTTTGAAAGGGACTGAGGTGTCATTGTCCTACATACAATGTTTCTTGTATCTTGTATCTTTAATAAATGTCTCTATTTTTCATATTAAATGGAAGAATACTTTTTGGATGAACTTCATATGACAAGTTCCCATTCTCAAGAATTTTACAGACTAGAAAGAATTTGTACGATTTTTAACATAGATTCAGATCATAGTAGAAATATGGTCATTTATCTTGCAATAGGGGAAAGAAGTGTGGAGTCAGGCTTTACATGGAAGATAATTCTAGCACTGAGTTTGAAAAAAAAAAAAAAGACTGTGCTCCCTCTGGGGTCAACTTTCTTATCTGCAGAAATGAACTGCATTTTACACTGGAATCCCTGAATGGCCAGTTCCTTCCTAATTAACTTATTCAAGTTCTTGCTCTTTCCAAGAAAATGTCAGCATTTTAAAATTTGACATTTTAAAAGAACTAAAGCATTTTGACATCAAATCAAATATATTGTAATTAAAATTAGTCCATGAAATGTCACAAAGATAAGTGAGACAAAAGAGTCTACTTTTCTTCCCACATTTGCAACAAATTGTTTGATAAAGAAAAATAAATAAATAATTGTATAAACAATTATGTCACTTTCACTGCTTAAGGCAATGAATGAAGCAAACTAAAGCAGCTAAGATTTCTTAATTTATTGGGTCAGTTTAATTAAAAAAAATTTTCAATATATCATTCAATTTATTATTTTTGACCTTTATTCTGCAACATAATCATGCTAAATCACACACAAAAAAGCCACATAAAGGCTATTTAAAAAACCAGTATGAATCTTGAAAAAGAATTAGAAAGTCAAAATGTCAAAACAATCAGATAGTTTAGAAATTGAATGAATTTCTCTTTATGGCAAACTCATTATATTTTCTTTATTTTAGTTCAGACAGGTGTAAGTATATTCAAAACTCACCACCGGAACACAGATGAGGACTGGGGACCACCTGTCTAGAGCATCAGCAGTGGCAGTGGGAAATAGGAGGATGAGGATTGTGAAAACTACCCATCTGTAGGGCTGTGGATAATTGAGGCATTGCTGTTTTTGTGTAAGGAAGTTTCATTTCATGTTGTTTTCATGTACATCTGTCATTATAAGGTCAAAAGGGCAGGGTTTTCCATTTGTGCCACACTTTTATATATACAAATACTGTTTTGGAATGTTTGAGTCACCCTCACCAGAAACTCAAGCTGTCTGTATAAAGTATTCAGTCTCTGTCAGGATATGATCACTACCCACACTTTCTATCTAGTAATTCTAGATACTATAACCTGAAGTTTCTCTATTTGTTCTACCAACTCACATAAACTCATTTATTCTTACTTCAAGATATTTCACTACAATTTTCAAAGTAGCCTTGCTTTGAATAAGAAAAATGTGCTGCTACTTCTTTGGGAATCTATGGTGATAAGAAAAGTGAAAGGGAAATGTTATACTCCTGGATAAGAAATGTGATATGATAAAATGATATAAATAAACAAAGAGGAGTTAGCGAATGTGTCTTAGTCACAACTTACAGTAAGCACAATTGGTGATCAAACTGAAAAGGTACAGGAAGTCACATTAGTAAGAAATACCGGTCTTGCATTCTACCATCATTTTTAGTGTATTCCACAATTCAACACAGCGGACCATCACAACATGGGTCATGCAGATTGGCTAACAAAGTACTAATTCACAGGTATACCACTTGATTGGGATATAACCTCTGCATTAGAGCTCTGTTGGTGAAAGACAATGAAATTTGGATAAGGACAAAACTGAGAGAGAGGACAATCCCATGAAATCCCTAGATAATGAAAGGTCTTCCATGATTTAGTAAACCATGTTGAATTTCACAATCTGTTTCATAATGAATTTCATAATATAGAAAGAGCATAATATAGAAATTGCAGAATGTAGCCTTGATAGAAGATCTGAGCTGTTCACGTGGGTTAAAGCTGTTACACGTACACCTATAGGGCAAAGTAGCACACTCACTATAGGGTTCATAACCTTTCAATTTAAAAAATAAAATAAAAACCTGAGTAAAATCCAGAATTAGTGTCACCTAGCACAAATGATAACACTATGAAACTCAACACTCTGTGTTTCCTTCCACCTTTCTCTCTCCCATTAACTGTTTTGTTTGTTTTTTCCATTCATAAACAATCATCCCCCTTATACTTCGCTCTGTTCTCTAGGTCCACATGTCCACGCAGAGGCCCTGAATAACTTTAGGAGAGAAAATACCCTAAGGAAGGATTGGTATTTTTTTTATTGCCATGCTGTGCATTGCACTTATTATCAAGATAAGTATTGTCTATAAAATCATAATGATATTTGACTATGTGAGCAACAGGCTATAATCTTATCAACTATTATTTTTAAAGGAAACTTTGCTTTGATTTACACAGCTATTCTTATATATAGTTTTATTCAGGAACCAACTATAATGCAAGACTGTGTCATTAATCACTGGTTCTGTGCAAAATCAAACAAATGATGGTAGCTTGTATAGGGTGCTTTATTCAATCCAAATAGGTATGGGAACAAAAGGACACATTCAGTTCCTTGTAGAGAAGACCTATGTATGCAAATGACAAGTTTCAAAACTTGTGGAAATATTAAGAATCACTGTTAAAGGCTTATAGAATATTAAGAACTATAGGAGTTTTTCATAGTGTATATATGACCCCTCGATGACTCCATCAGAATTGCCTGAGGTGCTTGCTTACATGAACATGTTCTACTCCAGACCTATCAAATCAGAGTAACTGGAGTAGAAGCCTGAGTATCTGAATTTACAGTGGTTTTTCCAGATGCTGTTTCTGTACTGTAAATTGAGGGTCGCTGGATTATAAGAAACCTGTGCCTTCCAATATAACCCAGTGCCCCTTAACTCTGAACAAGCTTGCAAATTCTGCAGTGCTGGCCACAGCACCACTGTCAGACCATGCTTGTTCATGAGATGTGGTCCTCCTTGGCCACGAGACACTTAACAGCACTGAGCTTGCAAGTTGAGGGTATCATTGACTACTTCATAAGTGTCGCTGGTCTCAGCAGGGGAGGGAATATTCTTAAAGCATTTATATTAACAATACTGAGAGAGTCCTATTTGTTTTCCTTGACATTTTCTTTTTCACAATAAACTGTCTTGAAAACATTTAAAGTATAATCTAATTAGGCTTATGAATGGCTAAATGCATTTAGTGTCTTTAACACTTGCTGAACGTATGGTACAAATTTAGGAATTATGTTAGAAATCTTAAAAAATATATACATTTAGATGGGTTTTTAGTTTTCATTCAAATAAATTAAAATGTGTATTTTCAACACTAGATGAATTTGCGGAAAATGTTCACACCATGGAAAATACATTGATAAAAAATAGAAATTGTATTTTTACTTATATTTCAATTTGAAAAGCAAAGGTGATCTAAGTCATTTTTCTCTTAAAGTGTTACCTGGACTTGTCTGTCTTCTATGAAGTTCAAGTCTTGTGAATATTTACTACTTTAGTAATTGTTCTGGTCAGTGTTTTGGCCCTTTGTAATTTTCTCACCGCCCATTTCATAAGTTGTATCTTTTCTATAGGTGGCCTGTGTGCAATCTTAAACCACATCAGGAAATTACTACCAACTTTGACTCCTGGGCCTATTGCAATTCTCTAAATTCAGTTGGGTCCCCTAGTTTCTTTCCCATTTCTTCACACTGTGTTTTTCACCCTTCTGGACTATTTATCTTCATTGATTTTCCATGTAATGGTTTGTGAGGTTCACTTTCTAAAACGTAGGGTACTCCCTGTTGCTCTGCCACTATCAAAGGTCATGGGTCAATTCCAGTCTTACACAGCCCAACATAAGATCCAATTTCAGAGCACTAAAACTCTGTATTGAAGATCTGCTTTCATGATAAAACACATGAGTGGAAAAAGGATACTATAAACTTTTCCCCTAGGGATATACTACTTTTCCTTTTGAGACTTGCTAAAACACAAGCACTTGTGAAAGCAAGTTCTTTTCTCTAAAAATAGATCAGTGCTAATTATGTTTTATTTTGTTATGCAAATTTGGCAGTTATTTCTACTTTTTGACAAAGTGGTTAAGCTATCAAAAATTTAGGACGCCAGTCTTTTCACTGTAGTACATATGAATAACTTGGCAGTGAAATGAAGATGTTTATTGCATTTTTTAGTCCAGTGAGCTCAACAACAACTGCTTAAAAAACAAAATCTTGAGAAAAATGACATTATTTCTTGTATTGAAATATAAAATTCATACAATGAGGATACTTCTGGGGTATTGCTCCCAGCATGTAGAATTAAAAATTCTATTAGAAACTATTTGTATTTAGCTTGTTTGCAAAATAAATGAAACTTTTTACTAAAGCATCATGTTAATATTTTCTCATCTGTATGATTTCAATGGAATTGCTTTACATATCACATAGCCTTTAATAATCCTAAAATATTTTAATTGAAAGATACACAGAGTCATGGTTCTTACAATGAATGCATGTATATTCAATATAAATGTTTGTAAATATTATACAATTTTAAACTATTTAGTCAAACATATGCATTAGGCAACAAATATTCATTGAGTGCTTCCTTAAGCAAGGAAGTTTGCGATGTACTGGTCAGTGTGTGACCTTACGGAGCCCAAAGAAGAAAGACCAATTAAAAATCACTATAATGCATAATAAATGCTTTGATAGTAAAATATCCGAGGGGACATGAAGCATACAAGACACTTCTGTACTTCCGTCAGGATAGAGATATTAGCAAATAACTAGTCAGATAGCACCAACTAAGACAAATCGAGCTATAATCTAAAGGGTCAATGTGTTGAAAAAAGAAGACAAGCATTTTCCTGGAAGATTCCATAGTTGACAAACTATCAAAGAGTCATATAGATTTTGATATATACAAAATGAAAAGCAGTGTTTTAGAACGGCATGTAAAGTGTTAAAGGAGTTCTTAGTGGGAAGAAAAAGTGGAAAAGTTATCTGGAACTAGATTTATAAAGACTCTTTGTGACACTTAAGGGAGTTTAAACTTAGGTCAAGAAACATCGTAAAACATATTAAAAGATAATTGATTGATCACATTTTTGTTTCAGAAACAATTCTGCAAGTAATGGGGGAGGTCATCTCCAAGTGACGGCCCTAGGGAGACACGAGGTTGCTAAGATGCTTTGAAAAGAACACAAGCAAATTATTTTCAAAAATCAATTAAAAAATAACAAAAGAGAAAGGTTAGATTTGAAATGTAATTTAAAACTTATTACTTAGCATTCCATAATTAAATGAATGCTTAAATGAGTGAAAATAAACAAAAATGAATAAACCACTTTAATTGCCAGAAAAGTTGTAAAAATGTTCTATATATTGGGAAAAAAAGGATTAAAGTTATAGATGATATGTTGCCCCAAAATTTGGGTACTGACAATTCCTCCATCCCTGTAAATGCATACCAGTCTTCTCATCAAGGGGCACAGTTTATCTTCTCTCCCAATGAATATAGTCTGACCTTGTAAATTGGTTTGAACTCTGTGAGAATTATATTTAAATATTTAAGAATTTAAGTATTTAAGAATTGCAGAAATTGAAGGTAATGAATATACATCTCAAATTATAAATAGGTGAGTCATGACAGAATTTCATTTAATGTAAAAACTATTCATTTTGGTGGGGTTTTTTTTTTTCCATCATTGATTTTACTGTGTGGTAGCCTTGACTAAAGAAATTACTACCGTGTCTTAAATTTGACTGGATTCCTTTTTCTGGGGGAGTTAAAACATATTTCTCCAGATATAATTAATGTCAGCACACTCCTACATCCTTTTTGCCCTACAAGGACCTATAGCAGGCAATTAAACATTATTTTTTATTATAGTTTATTATTTTTCTTTGCAGCTATGTTTATCACATGATCCTTTAGGTTCACAATCATGGTCACTACTGATTTCATACATTTCCCTACATATAGAATTGAAATAAAGGTTCATATTGCAAGGTTCCTTTTAAAAATATATTTTAAAAATACTGTATATATTACATAATATTCTGTCTATTTTACAAAAATAAATAAGGATATTCTATAACAAAAAATCTCATTGTATCATATAAAGTCTCAAAACACAAATTCTGGACATTGGGTTAGAGGAACAGATTAGAAACAGAGAAGAAACTTCCTCTTCTACTTCCGAATGACTGTTTGTTAATTTTGTAATATAGTGGATTTAAAACAATCATTGGAGCATATTTTTAAAATATATAAATGCATGTAACTTTCAATGGAATACAATATTTTTAAAGTTGGTCAATATTAACTGAAAAGTAGAATAGTTGTAAAGGCAAGATGAAACTACCAAAGTTTATGTTGCAGATAGAAAGTTCAGTTCTTGAATTCATTTAAGACTCCAAATAAACATTCATCGTCAATCCTCACATGTCTGAGAGCAAAGACAGAAAGAAAGTTCCTTCTGTTTCTTCTTTAAGGACATTAATTCCTTCATGAAGCCTCCACCCTCATGACCTTATTATCTCCCAAAGGCCTTATCTCTAAATACCTTCATATTGGGGGTTAGAGTTTCAACACATGCACTTTGGTCGAACACAATATTCTGTCCGTAGTATGCTTTACACAAAATTCTAAGACTTCTGTTAAGATTCTTACTCATTGTGTGCAAACCCTTTATGTTTGGACTGTAAATACTTTGGATTTCACTCTGAGATTAGGTTATGTTCTGTGGCATAGCTGACTTGAAAAAGGGGAAATTAAAGTGAGTAGATGTAATCTAGTCCTGTGGCCTAATGAATGCGACAGGAACTTATTTCAAAGAAGATTCTTCATTGCTTCTGTTAAATCAGAGGGTCTCCTGAGGCAAGAAGTGTGGGTAGCTTATAGGGGCTGAGAGCAATTCCAGTTGACAGCTTAAATGAAAATGGGAACCTCAGAAATTAATTCTGCCACAGCCACATTAACTTGGAACAGGAGCCTGGGTTGTAGGGTGAGGACTGACACCATGTGAGACCCTGAACAGAGGTGCCAGCTAATCCAAACTCAAATTCTAACCTGTGTAAGCCACGACATAATAAGTGGTCATTGTTTTGAGCTGCTAAATTTGTGATAATTAATATTGCAGCACTAGAAAACTAACACACTGAGATTTAGTATAGTCAGTTTTTCATTTTAGTTACAATAATTGTAGTGCCATGATGTATTACTGTATTTGTAATGTAAATTTTCCTAGGAATTAATTTTATTGATCATTTTTTACATTCATACAGATTATTCTTAACTTCTGCCCTGAAATATCTATACACCGCAGCACATGTTACTGAATTGTTTCCCTTCTTTTCATTGAGTTGTAAGTTCCTTTACGTGTTTTGAATTCGATTCTTCACTAAATGTGATATTTCCGTGTCTCATCTTCTTCACATATATAAGACAGTTCAGTTAGTCTAATGCCTTTTTTTGCTCTTTAATTTCAAATGGCTTTGAATTAAGTTAAATTTTGTTACTGCTTATCAAGGGAATGTCTGATTATAAAATTCAGGAGTAAATGGTGTCAAGATTTTATAGAATTGCAAAGACTGGAAATTCATAATGTCAGCATATGGCAGACCTGTTCTTCTCAAGTAACATCCCACCCCACATACATAGCATCCTTTCTCCCTGCAAAGTAGCAGCAAAATATAGTTATTGATGACAGAACTGTATTATACATTTAATTGCTCCTCCTTTATTTCAGTGGTAGTTTATTGCATCCCATTTCTGAGGCAAAGTAGAAAAAAAATCCATTTTGGTATATGTACTTCTAGATTTTTTGCTGTCTGATTTTCCTTAGGGACAGGGAACCTGATTGACGTTCCACTGAAGTACTAAACTCCTGTAGAAAAGACAATGAAATGACTTATTTTATTTCTGGAAGTTGACAAATTCTATACCTAAATTATGGAAAATATGTACTTTTACTTAAAATTGTTTCAAGAAGTCCTTTACATTTTTATCATTCAAACTACATTCTGCTTTAAGAAATTTTGAAATATTACATCTATGAAATTTAGTAGTTTTATTTTCAGGAATTTTATTTTAAAGTTATGCCTAACAGATTAAGGGAAGTTGAACTGATCCTGCTTTCAAATATATTTTGCACTGAAAAATAATCTACTTGGAAAAAATCATATTGGCTCTCGAACGTTTTCTTAAAACTTGGAGGCTTTTCTTCTCTTGAGGATTTGGCGGGATAGATTTCTGTGGAAACAGGTAACAGATGCTCTCATCAGGTCGTTTTTACTTTTGATCCTGCCATCCCTCTTCTTTAGACTCTTTTCTGATTTTACCTTTATTGTCCCTGTTTTATTATTGAAAAAGTTTACACCCTCACAGTATTCCGTTCTGGAGGACACCTTTAAAGGCCTGTTGTAATGGCTCCTAGCAGTCCTCAACATGCATTCTTCTCTTCATGTTGAGTTATAATCCATAAAATTTAGTTTGACAAATGTCCACTTAAAAATGAAATTAATTCCCATGCTTCCCTTGCTGATAATTTGAGTCATGTAATTAAGTTCATGGTAATGATATCAAAGTGAAATGTGTGACTTTCAGAAAGTATCTTTTTATGGGATCTGATGTGTCCTTCTTTGTTTTTTTTTATTCCTAGTGGATGCAGATAGGATATATGGCTTTGGACAGATAGAAATGTTTGGACCAGGAGGCAATAGCTATAAGTGAAAGAAAACAATATCGTAGGAGTTGGGATCTTTGACGTTAGTGGCATTGCTCTACAATTTCTTCCGCACTCACCATCAAATGTGAACTCCACCTTACTTTTAACCACTACTCTATTTTGTTTTGTTTTGTCATTTGCAATAGTATTTTGACCTTATTCAATTTCAACTAAGTCTTAAACATATTAAGGAATCATCCAAATAGCATGTGGCATATCTTAATTCTATCTAAAACTTCTTTTGATCTAGTTAGGGATGTACATAGCCTTGCATTAATTTCAGAATGATCTTTTTTGTGTTATAGTTTCAATCACATCTAGGGGCATGGAAAACCATGTGGTGATTGCCAGGGAGAGGGGACATAAGGGGACTAAAAGGTGATGAAAAAATACAATAAAGATTAAAAGAGAATACTGCAGTGCAAAAATAAATAAACATAAATATCCTCAAAAAATAAAGGCAATTTTAAGTGAATTATATCAAATATTGACTCAGCAGCATCGATCAATTAATAATGTTCTAATGGAAAATTTTTTAAGTGAACTTTCTTCTGACATAGTCCCTTATTTTTGGAGAGAGTGCGGGGCTGGCTACATACCAATGATATTCTGCTATTGAAAAATAGACTGAACTTTAGGATTACTTGATTACTTACCCAAAAATCAAAGTTCTAGTAATCATGATGACTGTTGGAAGAATTTGACTGAAAAAAGAATGCAAAGATAAGGATGATGGAAATTTTACTGTATTTTTTTCTGTAGAGAAAATCTTGTGTATTTTGAGTGCTGACATATACAAAATAATGTGCTCACATTAAATAAATTTTTAAATAACAAAACGAACCATGGAATCTGATATATACACAAAATGTTGCAATTTTATATTTACAATACATTTTTAATTTACATTATTTTTATTTTATTATTAAATTTTCTGAAGTGTATTTTTCTCATATTACAAAGGCAAGTAGTAGTAGAAGCAAAAAAGGAATAATAATGTCACAGACATTATCAGTATCAAGCAGAGAACTACTTTTAAGATTGGGAAGAATCTGGAAGGAAAAAAGGATGAGGAGTAGAGCAGAAGGGAGATCACTATCAACTTTACAATTGTATATTATAATGATTATTATAATTATATATTATTTAGATTTTATATCCATATATAACTGTATGTAATTTGATGTGCTCTCTTTGTTCATAAAATTTTGTTGCATGCCATATAGAGGAATTAAGGTCAATTGTATAAGTCATCATTAGACATAGAAATTTCTTTCTTTATTTCAAAATTTTCATTATTTGTCATCTGGAACTCTGCAATGTGAGAATTTTCAATAGTGAATGGAACTAGAAAATTAATGAATATTTTTTTTAATTTTAATTTTTTTATTTCTACTTTCTTAGCATATTTTATTGATTATGCTATTACAGTTTCCCATTTTTTTCTCCCCTTTCCCGCTCTGCTCTGCTCCCCATCCCGTCATACCCCCCCATTATTTCATATCTATGGGTTGTGCATATCAGCTCCTTGGCTTCTCAATTTCCTAGGCCATTCTTAACCTTCTCCTCTCTATTTTTTTGTTTTGTTTTGTTTTGTTTCACCAACATTTTCCCACCATTACTTTCCCCAGCCCCCACCCTCAATCCTTCCCCCATTTGTCTTTGTCAATGGGTCTTTTATGCATGTTCTTTGATGACCTTTCCCCTTCTTTTCCCTGGTTATCCCCCTTCCTCCTCCCCTCTGGTTATTGTCAGTTTGTTTTTTATTTTAATGTTGCTGGTTATATTTTGCTTGCTTGTTTCTTTTGTTGGTTAAGTTCCACTTATAGGTGAGACCATATGGTATCTGTCTTTTACCACCTGGCTTATTTCACTTAGCATAATGTTCTCCAGTTCCATCCATGCTATCAAGAAGGGTAGTAGCTCTTTCTTTCTGCTGCATAGTATTCCATGGTGTAAATGTACCACAGTTTGTTTGTTTTTTTAATTTGCTTGTTTGTTTGTTTTTGAATTGGAAGCATCGTAAGTGCCCAACAGTAAATGAGTAGATCAAAAAACTAATGACCCATATTTAAGAAATACTTCATGTTTTTGATAGATTTCTGGGTCTCCGTTTCTTTGTGCCATAGCCTTGACTGAATAAGAATTGTCCTTTAATGATTTGCAGGATGACTGATAGAAATATATATTATTTAAATAGGTTTACTTTTTATATAAATTATTTTGTAATGTATTCTCTTTGAGTATTGATTTAAACTGTGGCCATATATATTAAAAATAAATAAAGAAAATGAAAACATAATTCCATGACCTTGAATCACATAGAAGATTGTATCAAGTCAGTAAATGAGTGAATTGAACATCAGAATTTAAGTAAATATGTAGTGGAAGTTTAGCTAACAATAAAAATATTTTTTTTGTTTACTTGACTTCTTTAGATTCACATCATTTTTTTGTTAGACTTGAAATATTATAAGCAACATATTTATAATTCTATTGTTTGTTTTATAAAATTGTGTGTTCTTTATTAAAAATGTGTAATTTTAGCATTCCGGGCACTATGTTGACTGCTCTGGTAAATTATTATGTTGCTTTATTAAATACACAAATGCAAACCTTTAATAAATTGCTGGGTATATAAGAGTGGAAAACAATTCTTAAGGGACTTTCAGGAACTGGAGAACCTCACTTACTGCAGTGCAATTATATACTACTGCATTTCGAGGGAATAAAATGTAGTTATCTGTTAAGCTCAGCAGGGTGTGTAACCTATGACCCAGCAATTGAAATTGAGAATCTATCCTTCAGAAATAAATGCATTACTATGTAAAATTGAATATAATGAAATATGTTTTGCAGCATCATTATGGTGACAAAGGAGCATAACAAAACTGCAATTTCTTTTAATAGGAAATTAGTAGAATAATTTTTGTACCCTTACAATAGGAAATTTTCTAGTTACTGAAAAGATAAGTTAATCTGCATGTATTAACCTAGAGCTATGTTTAACATACACTACTTTCATGTTGTATGAAGGCAGAATTTTAATTAAAAAATTATTTATTCATTTTTAAGGAAATTTATTGAGGTAACATTGGTTAGGTAAAAGAGAAGTTTGCATAAAAAGTATGTGATATGATCCCATTTTCATAGCATATTAGCTAACAATTTTAATCAATTTTCTATATGGAATCACCCTAAATCAAATAAAATGACCTAATTTAGGGAACATGGTTATAGTCCAGATGGAAATCACCTAATTTAATCCTCAAGTCAATCATGTAATAGAGCATTTTTATCATTTCTATTGATTAACAAAGAAAACTGAGGCACAGGGAGGTTGAGTAATTTGTCCCAGTTAGAGTGGTAATGAATAGTGAAGCCACTTAAGTACTAGGGACACTGAAAACTCTGGGAAGGATCTGGAGATTATTTAAAGACCCTGGCTGGTATAGCTCACTAAATTTAGTGACTGGCCTGTGAATCAAAGGGTCACTGGTTTGATTCCCCAGTCACGGTACATGCCTGGGCTGCAGGCCAGGTCCCCAGTAGGGGGCGCACGAGAGGCAACCACACATTGATGTTCCTATCCCTCTCTCCCTCCCTTCCCCTCTAAATATAAAATAAATAAAATCTTTTAAAATAAAGACAACATTTATTATATTCTCTAAGGCTTATGACTACTTCCTTTGAAAAACTGAAATACCACGCACTTTGAGGTTATTGATTTTATCATGCCATTTGGTAAAATCTCATTTTGATGCACAAAATTTAAAAAATAAAACTAAATAGAAGTATTAAGTGTTTTGTAGTTGGCTGAATAAATATACCAGTACTGGACACAAAGTACTTTAAACAGAAAAATCACATACTTCTGGGTTCTATAACTGGCAGTATTTTAAATGGAAAGTTTATCAATGATGTCAATGTTAGAGCTGCTCATAAATTTTTCAGATTTTTCCCCCTGTGAAAATAATAAGATAGCAGTATCCTACCCTGTTTAAGTTTAAATGAAGCTCTATCATTTATTTTACCACTGCCATTTTAGCAGAAAGGATTTACTCAAGGTCCGTAGAGAAGCTCTTATGAGCCGTATAGGCATAAACCCTGGGGATGTTTCCATCAGCTGTCTCCATATGTGACTTAGTCCCCTATGTTAGACACTGATATTTTTTAGACTTTGACGTTGTTTAGTACTGCAGTGTAGTATAGCCCATTCTAACTGATGCACATGATATAAAAGACTGTTTAGTTTAGAAATATATAAAAATGATTACCAGGGAAAACTAGATAAGTACATGATAAAAGTTTTGAAATGAGGGGTTTACAATAACATATTTTTTATCAACTTGATTAAGATTTACAAAGAGCTCTGCCTTAGAGTTTAAAAAAAATTTGCTATAAAAACGTCAGTTGGCAGAGCCCACTTTGCGACTTGTTTAATGAAAACATCTAGGCTACAACTCTTAAGATATAGTACAGCAGTGAGAATGAGACAAGTACAACTCTGAATAGGTGAGTTTATATATATGTGTGTGTGTGTGTATATATATAATACACACATATATATTTGTATTCAGTTATAGTTTTAAAAAATTGAAAGTAACATTGGCAGATTGTAATCTTTATGAGAAAAATGTTGTCATAACAGCGGTATGCCTGAAAAACATTTTAAATATAGGAAAAAATGTAAGAATTGGGAAAGCTAAACATTTGAATATCTGGGCATGCACTGAAATATAATTTTTATATTTCTAGTAGCTAGTGTCAAGTAATTTGATTTTGCATCTATTTAAGCACAGAAACAATCTGAAGCAATAACAGAACTTTAAAAAATAAAACTAAGGGAAAATAACACATAATCTATTGCTTGTCAAAGCAACCACCTTATCATATTTTATTGGAAGCTTTTATTATCAAAGAACTTGTTTCAGGAGTAAGGTAGGGGATTTTCTGTTTGGACTGTGACCATGTTCCCCTTTGAAAAAAAGCTGAGGATGAAAAACTGATCATTCTGCTCAAAGATGATTAGGTCAACATGTGTAGTTGGGTTCAGTGGGTCACTAGCTTATTGACTAGGTATTGAGTAGTTTGGCAACAGAATTCTGCATACAAGGCATGGCAGGTATCTAAGTAGACTAATCAGAGTCGTGATTGCAAACACAGTGAAGTCAGAGGCAGATATATTAAGGGCTGTATCTTTCTGCATTATAACAATACTTGACAAAAGTAGCGATTTGTTGAGTAACAATTCTGGGTAACTTGGGTGTGAGATATAGTAGAAAGGTAGAGGTATCAGCTAGTAGTAGAGACAGAAGCTGAGAAATGTATTAAGATGATAATTTAAGCTTGAAGCATGAGGCAGGAGAAGTTGTATATAAGTTGAGGCCTTGCGTGAAAACATCCTATAAATTAGATAAGGGAGAGCTATAAAGAAGAGAGAGTTAAGTTATATTGTGGTGACTGGTGTTCTAGAAACTAAGTGACAATATCCGGGACATGATAATAATAGGGAAGTAGGTTGGAGAATAATTCTTATAATAGGTAAATTAGCCACTTCTCAAAGGCAATTACTTTTATTAAACTAGAATGGGTCCTGATGAAAAGAAAGTAAATTGATACATACGGAAAATGTGAAGACAATCTCCACAGACACCATCAATACAGCTTCAGTTTGTGAATTGTGCTTGAGTGCCAAGAGCTACTGATATTTCCTTAGGGTGATTCAGTCTTCATCTGACTTATCAATGAAAGCATCACTGTTCTTTATTTCCTGTAATACTTAAAATACTGTAATATAATTTCCTGTAAAAGCTTCACTAACTTCTGTGACATATACATGTTTCAATCCTTACAATTGCAAATCACCTGACACAACTATCATTATGTCATTTGAAAGGAAATATTATCGCAAGCCTAATAAAATTAGGAAGTATCAATAGTGGTATAAATTGTTAGTTATAAGAAGTATAACTGAAAAATCAAAGTAGATGAAAATATGGAAAGCATTATTTTAGAGGTAAGGGACTTTATACCTACAATATTTGTCTATAGAGAATACTTTGCAAATTGATCAATTGTCTAATACTTGAAAGAGTTAAAGTAGGTTATTCTTTGACCTTCACTGACTAACAAAAAGATGCAAAAGATAATGCTGTATTTATTGAAGAGTAGAGAAGCTCAGAAACTTGTTCCTCTATTCCCATGTTCTATAAGTTAAAAATGAAGGTTCGGGTATAACTTTTTTCATTTTATTCAATTTCCCTGGGACTAGAGCAACAGTATCTCAGGGTCTGAAAAGTCCTTTTTCTAGTACACCTCACAGCATCATATAGAAATATGTTGCAATCATTGGCCAAGTTAGATGCTTTCTTAATGTCAGCAATTTTCTTTCTGAAACCAATTTTGCACTCAGCATCAGGAGGAAATATTGAAGGGAGACTTTGTGACCTTTATGCTTGAAAAATTTATATTTCTTGGGATTAAAAAAAGCAACCATATTTATTGTCATGGGATCTTCAGAAGAAATAAGAAGACAATGAAATATAGAAGGCTTTGTATTATTTGAATGTTCTTGAACACTTTCTAAGCTTGCCAACTTTGTTTTGAAAACAAAATTATAGTATTTAAACATGATATCACTTCCTAATATTGAGTCACAGTAACTAATGTGTGAAAAATTAAGAGAGGCTACACTAAACATTTTAGGAGAATTGATAACAGGAGAAATGTTGTCTTTATATTCTTGCCTTCATGGCTGGAGGACCCATTTTAACTGATTAGTTCTGAAAATATTGATGGCACACATAGCTGAATGTTCATGAAAATTTTAAATACATTTTTGTATCTTTATTAACAATCAAATTTTGAATCTACTTTCTTATATATTCAGTAAAAACTGTTGAGCCAAAAAATTTCTTTTGAGCTATATTATTTAAACATCTAAAGTAAATAAATTGACATCCTACACAGAAAGTCTTTTCTTCACTTAAAAACCTATCCTTTGAAAATAAATAAATTTACAACAAAGAATGTCATCTCATCTTTGGAAAGTAATTAATTGAAAAAGGACCATCAATGACGACAATTACAATAACTCAGTATTAAATACTTTTCTGTACTATACACTGTGTTCAGCATTTTATGTCTATTATCCGATTTCATATAGATAGTAAATTTGCACGGGAAAATTTGCCAATCAACTACATAGTTGAAGAAACTGGAATGCAAAAAATTAAGTAAATATCCAGGATTATAAAAATTAAAAAAAAAACAACACAAAAACGTGAATCAAACATATACATTTCACACTAGAGCACAGGTCCTTTCCAAATTAATTAATATTTTGCTCTATAAATGTGAGAATTAATTCAGTATTTAACTACATTTGCAATTGTGATATAGACATTGAATTCTTTCTACTAGTAAGTCAGTAAAATTCAGTCTAAACCGTGTAACAATTACCTGGAGGAACTCCTCCATTTTAAGCTTTCAAAGATGGCAGAAGAGTTTTTTCTGGAAACAATGGAATACAGGCTTGTGATTACAAACATGCAAGGAGCAAGTCAAGGAGCACATATAGAGGACCCTTGGCACGGTCAACAGGGTGGGGATTGACTGTGGGGGGTGGACAGGGTAGGGGAGCGCAACAGGGAAAATGGGAAAACTGTAAATGAACGACAATAATTTTTTTTAAAAGAAACATGCGTTTCATATACTATCATTCAAGAATGAGTATATGCAATTATAACTTCCATTTTTTTGAAATTTGAAAACATGACAAGGACACTTGGCCAATACATCAAAGGCAAAGGACTGTCTCAGCCCAGCCTGCTCTTTTTTTTGAGCACCCTTTGTTTTCTTATCTATAGCCATTGCTCCATGCTCAGCGACATACATAATGCTTATTATACATGTGTTAAACTCATTTCCCCACGTGCGGCCTTTAACAAGCAAATTTGGAGGTGGTTTTCTCCCTACAATATATTCTGCCACATGTTGGCTACTGGTTTACTTTGTTAAGTGTAGAGGGTGCCTTGCCCGTTTGCTTCCTCCGCCAGCTTTCTCTAAAACCTGAGTCGCTGCTCTCTGTGAGCTCTTGCTGAGACATCGTTTTTTTCAGGAGCTGATGCAAAGGAATGGCATTTACACTGCTGCTCAGGTAGAAGAGCCACTTTATTGTCAAGTTTCAGCAGATAGTATTTCATATTACTCTTCAATTTAATATCATTGAACATCTTGCTGGCAATAGTTTTTTAGCCTGCTTCCTAAATACCCTATTTTAGTGCCATGGTGGCTACCCCTATAGCACTCTGGGCTCCATCATTTTGCCTGAATGTCCTTAACTTTGATTCCTCCACAGGCATTTGCTCAACCCCTAGCATCCTACCCCCATATCCAAAGTAGTCCCATTAGTTGAATAATTTTTGTTTACATTTTTATAATCAAGCTTTTTTTTGTTTGTTTTATAAAATTATGTTAAAGCCACACCAACACTGTGGTACAAAGATTTATGCCATATGTAATTTACCTTTTTAAAAATTATTGGGCCTAAAATTAAAATTAATTTTTAAACAAATTACCATGGATCAAAAAATGTATAGATACACACACACATATATATGTATATGTGTGTATATGTGTGTGTGTGTGTACATACATATCTCCTTCCTGGAGGACATTTTTTTAATTATTGCTTTTAGGGAAAGAGGGGGGAGAGACAGAGAGGGAAAAAGAAATATCTATGCCTCAATATGAGAAAGAAACATCAATCAGTTGCCTTTTCTCACACATCCTGACTAGAGATTGAACCCATGAGCTTTTGGTTCACAAGACGATGCTCCAACCAACTGAGCCACACAGATCAGGGTTATATATTCCATATATTTTTTAATGTTTTTTAAATATAATTTTAAAACACATTGACTAAAAAATTATACTATATCTACTCTTTAAAAAAACCCAGTATGGGCAATTCATATCAAGAATGTTTTCATTAATTTCACTGGAGTTTAATGCTTTTAAATTTAATGAAAACTAGTAATTTTCATATTACATATATTACTTTTTTGGTTTAATGAATTATTTTTATTTTAATAATTGAAAAATCTTACTAAGATGAATTTTCATTTGAACACTAAAATCCTCTGAGTGGTCTGTTATTACATTTATAATTTACTTATAAATCTAGTACAGTAAGTCCTCACTTAGTAGTCATTAACTGGTTCTATGACTTTAAGCAAAACCATATATAACGAAACCAATTTTTACCATAGGCTAAATTGATATAAACAAGAATTAAGTTTCTAGGCATCTCATCAATGTTACAATGAAATGACTTTGAATGTAACAAAGGCATTCAAGGACCTCCTGGAGATTTTAGTTTTAAACTTAGCTCCTTCCCCTATCTCACCTCCACCCCGCCGTCCACCCACCACTTTATCTCAAACTCCCAGTGGAAAGTTTGCTTACCTATAAAAATATTTCATAGGGTTAGATTCTGGAGCACAAATCAAATTGTACTGTTAAGTCAAGGAGGACAGCTTTTTGTGGCCCACCTTGGATAAGAAAATGGAAATATCCTTGGATGGAAAGGGTTGAGTGGTGCCCTGCCCAGATGTTCTCTACTGGACCATCTCCATCTGCCTGTGTTAGCTGACACCCGTTTACCCCAAGTAATTGCCCTTGTCTGATGGACCCTGGTGCAAAATAAAATGCATGTATATGAATTCATCTTCTGTCCTGCTTCTAGGAAATAAACTAGGAGGCCCTTATTAAGAGGTCTTTCTTTTTCCCCTTTGTTCTCAATATACAGGATATGGGGGTGGGCATTGCTTGTTTTTCCTTCTCTTGTACTACAATTTTTTGTTTAGTTTTTCTTTTTCTCTCTCAGCTAACAGTCATTGTCAGCGTTCTGTCAGGGGTTATTTTATTCAGTTCTCACAGTGATTTTAACAGTAGGTATCAACATATTTTTATTTTTAATTTTTTCAAATGATAGTGTATCTGGAATTTAGATAATAGAGATATTTGCTAGAGGTCATGAATTTAGTAAATGGTAGGGTTTAGATTTGAATCTATTGAATAGATAGTCTGACTTTAGAGAATAACCAAAATCTTATCTGCTAAGCATACAGCCTCATTTAGTAATTCAGGGATTCCCATGGTGTTGGGCTGATCACCAGCTCCCATAGAACATTGAGAAGATCAAATCACCATTTCAAATCTTCAGTCAGGGCAGTTTGGCAAATTGTAATTCGGTACATAAAAAATCTATATAAGTATATGTTAGTCTTCTGTGTAATTTAATGAAGGTTATCCAGCTATGCAATGTTGACAAAATTATTTTTCAGAGGTATGGTAGAAATGCCCTAAGGATTTTAAAGAAAAAGCAAAAGAGACATTTGGAGTGGGAGAACTTCTATTAGACATTTAGTCTGTCCTTTGTACCTATGTGCCAAGTTAGTACAACTTGTGAATCTGTAGTAGGCCTTCCTTAGTCTACACTGCCTTTGTTCCTTGTTTATGGTCCTCTTTCATCTGTGGTGAGTTCTAATCCCAGCTGTCTAAGCAATCAACACAAGTCTGAAGGGTAGGGTCATCTAGTGAACTCTATAGTCTCGGATTGTTTTTTCTTAATTTATGTTTGCTTTTTTCTGTCCAAAGGTAGGGACTTGTCTCCTGATATTTACTCTCATTCACAATAATGGTCTATTGTTTAGAAAATTTTACATGCTTCATCTTAATTTATTCCTAGGTGTGTCAACTGAAATCTCTTTTAGAGAACTCTGTCACTTTTCTATGCTTATACTTGCGATTTATTTCTTAATTATTTTATTGAAATCCCTACATTTTTAATATATGAATTAGATAATTTTTGTATATGTTTGCATTCTCTTGGCTGTTTATCTGGAAGAGCACAGGGACAAATCCAGGGACAAATCCAATACTTTTATTTATCACAGCATATTTCTTAGAAAGTCACCAAATTTCTCAGTGCTACTTTTTTAATTGTTCCATTACAGTTGTCCCAATTTTCCCCCATTGCTCTCCCCTGCCCCACCCAACCCTCACTCCCACAACCGATCCCCACCCTGTTGACCATGTCCATGGGTCATTTATACCTGTTCTTCAACCAGGCCCTTCCCCTTCTTTTCTTCCTTATCCCCCTCCCCCATACCTTCTGGTCCCTATCAGTCTGTTCCTTCTTTTTGAAGGTTAAAAACTAACAAATAAAATAGAAAAAATGATATTAAAAAGTTATATTTTTAATTTTATTACTGGACTTTTATTGGAAAGAATACAGGTTTAAATGAAGACTATAAATTGTTCCTGGAATCCTTACATCTTTCTTCTGCCAAATTGTCTTTGGAACATTTTTACAAATTAAATCGTACAACTTTTTTAAGAGTATGCTTATTTGCAGCTTGTCATAATTTTTAGAGGTCATCATGATTTTGTCATGTTATTTTATCACTATTTGCACAGAAGAAATTTCTGTCTTATATTTATAATTTGGTGAATGACATTAAAATAAAATGAAGTTATTAAAAATTAGTTTCTTAGGAAAAACATAACTCATTCATTTTGAGTGAGTTGCATATCTTTGTTCAAGTGTCTAAATATTTTTTATTATAAAATAATTGTTTTTATTATAGGCATTAATTGAGATTAACACTGATTATCAATTGTTTTGGCATTCATATGTGTGGGACTTCTTTCTTTTAATAGAAATGGTCAGATAGTAAGGAGAATTTGACTACTTCAAGCTGAAATATATTTTGATATTAAAACCAATAAAACAAAAATTATAAAGTCATACAGAAAGCACAGAATTACTTGGTTGGAGTTATCAAGAAGTGTTCAAATGCAATAAATAAACCACTGTCTGTGTATTACATATGTATTACACATAGTCATATGTTTATGAATATATATATATATATATATAAAATGTGTTTGAGTAGGCATATCTTTAAGGTCTGCCCAGAAGGTATCCAGCCACGTAATATGAAAAATAGTGACATTTATTGAGGAAGATGCAAGATACAAGAAACATTGTACATAAGACACCACAGTCCCTGTCAAAGTAGACACCTTGGGACCTCACACACTTCTTCCAATTGCCATGAGCTGCCCCATTGTATTTTTTTAAATCTCATCAATGTTCTGAAATATCTTCCTTTTCAAAGGTGATTTTAGTTTGGAGAAAAGGCAGAATTCACAGGTCACCAAATCTGGGCTGTAGGGGGGCTTAATCATCTGGGCAATTTGATGTTTCACAAAAAATCTCTGCAACAGACATGATGTATAAGCGGGTGCATTGTTGTGATGAAGCTGCCAATCACCAGTCTCCCATAGGTGCGGGTTTCTTCATCATCAGAATAGCTTTCACAGAGGAATGTTCAAGCTTAATGCACAATTTGATGGAGATTCATTGTTCTACTCACTCAGTCATTTTGAATGTGACAACCACATAGTACACATGCTCACCCAAAGACGTCTACCAACCCCACTGACTAGTATAGTAAAGTTGTCATTGTGCCTGCATGTGCATTCCAGTCCACTCTCCTTTGCTGCCAGGTTACATGGATGTCATGCATTCTGCTCTTGGTATATTAACAACGGCTGGGTCTTTTCCATTAGACATAGACATCATGTATGTGCGTGTGTAATATATATATAGTTCCCCTAAATCCCTCTCTTCTTTTATTTCTTTTATAGTGTAGTGTTGATAGGTAAACATTCATTATACAACCTTGTTTATGGGTAAAAACATAAGAAAGTAATTACTCCATACTGATACAGAGAGGTTGATAAGATCAATGGGGAGGAGGAGGGAGGGGCCTTATGAGGGGTTTCCCCAAGGCATTGGTAAACTGCCTCGGACAGGATTGACTGAGAAGCAGGGCACCTCCAGAGCACATGGAATTATGGGCCAGAAGATTTAAAACAGGAGAAGGGCAGAGACTTACTCTCTTATTCCTTCTGGAGGATGCCTGGAGGATCCCGTTGCAACCACCTGCATTTTCCAAAGGCTGGTATTTTAAATGGGAGAAGGAATTTGGGGTGCAGCCTAGGATTGGTCTGGCCTGGCATAGGGTGGCAAGGTTATTTTTCTTTGGGTGTTCTACAGGGAACCAACTCCAAGGCAGAAGGCTGTCATTCTTCAAAAATTGTGTAGCTTTTGTGTCTTATGTTGTTTTAGTTTGTAACTTTATCTTATAGTAATACGGTAATTAAAAACTACCAAGAGGAATGATAGGGGAACTCAAGAGTTAAATATCTGAGTCTTAACTGACAGGTTTAAGTGATTAAATCTCCAACTCAAAAGTAAAATATTTTAACCTTAGTTGACTGGCTTAACTGATTAATGCATGTGGAAAGCTGTTATTCCAAAATTGTGTAGTTTTTGAATAAAGATTCCTTTCCTTTTTCACCAAACCTCTGCCTTGGGAATTTTGCCTAGAGGGAGGATTTGGGCAGTAGGACCTCACTTGCTGTTTGGTAACAAGATATCATGTTTTTTGTTTACTTTAGAGTAACCAAGAGAATATTTATATAAACTATTTTATTCCCTGAATATGTCAGAATAATTTATGTGGAAATTTTCATGAAAAATGGCAAATTTACATTTGATGTTTTATGACAATTCATGCATCAGTTATCATCTCAAAATTAATTTGAGAGATATTATATGGGGTCCAGGTAACTACAGAATTATTACATTTAAGATATGAATTTATGCATAAATGACCAGATAGTAAGTAAAATTACTTCATAGGGAATTTTTTTTCCCCAAATTAGATACTAATTTCAAGGGGGACAAGTTCTGTATATTTATAAAAATACGAAAAATTACATTTCAAAATGTCTTGACCTTGACTGCATGACAAAGATCAGGTTTCCCAGTGATTGAGTTTGCTCTTAAATTGCTTAGGTCCTATACTTTCTTTCATCTGAACAATGAAGAAGAAGAGAGAGAGGATTTGGATGATGAGGTCCACTGGGTGTCTGGATCCTGAAAAATAATAATGAACTAGAATGTAGATACAAAAATTTTAAAGAGTTAAGTCATTGGTGTATGTATTATTTTTTATATTGCTTCATTAACGAATTACAAATACGCCAACCTAAAAAAATACAAATTTATTTCACGGTTCTATAGAATTCTGACACAGGTCTCACTGGGCTAAAAATGAGACATTGGCAGGGCCGTGATCCTCTCTGGAGGCTATAAAAGAGAATTTACTTCCCTGACTTTTCCACCTTCTGGAGACCACCTACACTTCTCCACACCTCCCTCGATCACAGCCAACGAATTTATATCTCTCTGACCATTCTTCCACAGTCACATCTCTCTTTCTGACCACAGACACGAAAGGTTCTCTGTTTTTAAGGATCACGTGATCTGCCTGGGCCTACCTGGATAACCTGGATATCTCCCCATCTCAAGGTATGCAATCGCTTTGGATATGTAAGGTAACATATCGGCGGGTGCTAGTGATATCATCACTGACAGCTTCGGGTGCTATCCGTCTGCCTACCTCAATGTGCAATGTCAGTAATATTAATTACAGGTTTATAATATTCTCAATAATAATCTTTCAAAACATTGCATTTTCTAAAAGAGTGAAATAATTTATAAAATAATTTAATTCTTTAATAATAGAAAAACTGGGTATGAGTTTTAACGTGGTGGCCGTACAGTGTACACAGCCACGGCAACTACTATCCCAGGAAGCTCGGCAGCAGCCATGGGGGGAAGCAAACCTTGGCCTTGAGCAATCTGTGTGAATTCCAGAGTGTATTCATTGATCCAAAATAGAAAACTTCTACATAAAATACTTTGAAAATCCTGTTCGTGGACATTAAATAATTATTTACGGTAAATCTAACTATTTCCAGTTATCACAAACATTATATACTAACATAACCAACTTCGAAGATTTGATTTAAATAAGCAACAGAAGGATCATCCAAAGAAGAGGTTCAGGAAGAGAGCAAAAACTTCCATCTAATTCCTGATTTGCCACTTTCTAGAATTATGACTATGAACAAATCATTTAGTCCCCTTAATTCAGGACTCTCAGGATGAGCTCCCCAGGATAGATTTATTACTGCTGCAAACAATTAGGAAAAATGCATAAAAAAGTAACTAAGGGCATGTATTTCATATTTTGTATCTTGTCTCAGTTCTCTATTCACCAATTTTTAGTAACTGTTTTCCTTTTGTTTTTGATTTATTATCAAACATTTGCCTAAACAACATATCATTTATAGTAACATTGATATGCAAATAAATATCTATTAAATTGATATCAATATTTACAGTCTAGTTAGTTCAGTCAGCTTTCTGTAGGTTTCTAAACTTTATTGTATAAACTTCTTTCACATAATATGAGTGCATATGGAGTTGGGGAGGGATCAGTTAAACATATGGTATTAAATGTGTGACTGCATTAACTGGCCTTTTTCTGCATTTGAAAGTATATAGTGATTAAAAGATTGATGATAATACAAACACTAAAGTTTATTTTTCAGATTTATTACAAAAGGTAATTATAATTATGTAAAATTTGGAGAAATCAAGTTCTCCATAGTATAATAAATCCATCATAGAGAGTCATGATAACCTTGTGGAATTCAAATGCCACAGAAATTAAAAATCAATTGAAATATATAAAGGCAAAGACTAACCTAAATTTGTTTAGCTTTATCATATATTTAACAGTAATTTAATGTATAGGTGTATTCATCCCTTCTTTTTTCTCTTCTTAATGGTCATTTAGGGGCTATAATATTTATAATATTTATAAATTATAAATATTATAATTTAATATTTTAGCTTACTGTATCATATCAATCTAAAAAGAGTCAGGATTTTTAGTCTCCTTAATTATTTGTTGATTACTTGAAAACCTACCCTACCACTGTCTTATGTTTAGCAAAATTTTGGAAAATATTTTTATTCCTCCTATGAATAATTCATAATTTTTCCCTCTTTTCCAATCCATGCAGAGTGATTTAGTTAATGCTCTGCTGACTTATTTTTGAACTAATTTTATACTGGGAAATTCTGTCAACAGAGTTCTTAAAGGGATTTGTATTAAGCCTTTCACAGATACCCTGATATTAAAATCATATCTGAGGTGCATTCCGTGTAGTTGAAATCAAATACTACTGTAAACATGCCACCTGTGTAATCCAATTTTCCATTCCCTTTAGAGCTGATATGAAGGTTAAAAGGTTCTTGACAATATGGTTTGGAAATGGGATTATTTATAGGTTATTTATTCTCCAGAAGTGTAATATCTGCAGATGGATTGTATTAGCATTTCTTTAAAACTGTTTTGATCATAGAGTGCCTGCTATTCATTTTCATTTCCTGTTTCTTTATATTGTGTACATGCAGATTCAATTGTTACCATATAGCCAATTATAGGGCCAAACCTTAGTTTTCTTATATTTTCTCTTTTAGTCATTATTTTAATTATTATAACCAAGCTATGTTTTGTAATTTTAAAGAAATGTTATAACTGTAACATCAAGAGACTTCCAGTTATTCTCATGATATCTGTACTTGGTAGATAAAAACAATCACTAACAGTTGTAAATGAAAACCAGGAAGTTTATGGTCATACTGATGTGCTACCTGACATGTAATTACAGAATGTTCATTGAAATTGATCAGCATTGTCCAGGACACACATACAAGTGGTTCTCAACTGTCAGAGTGCCCTGGTCAAGTTTTTTACAAATATAAATACTGAGGCACATACTCTGACTCTGTGTGTGTGTGTGTGTGTGTGTGTGTGTGTGTGTGTGTGTGTGTCTCCCCCTTTTAGGTTTCTGTCATTATCCAGAGGCTCAGTCAAGGTTGAGAATAAATCAAGGTCAGAATGCACCAGAGAGATAAGTGAATTATCAGTGACCACAAAATGTCAGTGGCTGATAGATTTGACTGAAAACTGTTTCCTGGCATTTTAAGTGATTTTACCTCTGAAAGTATAAGACAGAGTTAACATACTGAGATAAGGACAAAGAGGGAGCTTTTCGTTAATCCAATTAACAGCAAGAGGAAAGAATATTGGCCACTCAACTGTTATCTTATGAAAGCACTGATGCCTGTTTTAAAACATTTAGAAACATTTTGAGTGAATGAATAAATGAATAAACAAGCAAATATTTGTTTTCCCTCATCTCAGCTTCAATATGTTGTGATGAATTAGAAAGAGAAAAAACTTGCTATGATTTCCATTTCCAAAAATATGTTTAAAAGGCAATAATTAGCAAATTGTAATTTCACACAACTATTCTTTCACACTGATAAAGGAAAAATTTCACAAAAATAAGCAAAAACTTGACACTTAACGAAAAAGTATTATTATCATACATTACTTATATCAAATGATATTTTTATAATTTAACAAGAAATAGCTGATGTTATAGCTCAGATAAGCAATTGATATTATTATGTCTAAATCCATAAGATGTATCTTTCTGTGAAATATTACCTTATCAGAAATTTCATACATAACAGTAAAAATTACATAAAATAGAAAGTGATTTGTGGAAAGTAAACTGTGAACTAAAAAATTGAATTCTAATACTTTTGCTACAAATTATGATTTGGATTATATACATTTTATAAACTTTATGAACCTTAATTATCTTACCTCTAAAGTAGGTGAAATATTATCCAGCTGGATGTATCATTAAGAGGATCAAAAATCATAAAATAAAATAACGAGGTTTGGGAGCACAGGAGTCTTTTCAGAGACACCAGTTAGGAATTTTTGTAACAGATATATTGAGAGAAAATGATGACAATTTGAACTGCTGGAGCAGATGGTGAGAAGGGATTCTGAAGACACTAAAACGGAGGAGAAAAGGTGAAAGATGGAGCTATGTTTGCATTAGTATTTGTGAGCCCGTTGTGCTTTGCTGCCTGACTTTGTTCCGTTTCTTGAGAGTTTCTTGGGTGGGGGAGGGGTGGGTGCAGCATAACCAGATTTTCCCCTGGAATGACTCTGGTGCGTGGGTGTGTCGGGTATGTCTTGCGTGAGGAGCCTCTAAAACTAGCTGATATTTGTGCACCACGCGTAGCAGTGGGAGATCCTGGTCCTGCAGACAACGATTAGTTACCTGTTACCTGTCTTCTTTCTCCTTGCACTTCTTGGTAAGCAGGATACCTGAGCTGGGCATTAGCTGTGCACTAACTGTGGGGGGATTTCTTTTGCTCTGAAATGGGGGTGAGATTGAGTGAGGCCATTTCTCTGAGAGGCACACGCCTCTGGCCGGTGCTGCTCCCACTGCAGGGCTTTGCCTTTTATATTTTCTCGCATCTCAAAAGTAAGATTTTGTTTATTTTGCCAGTCAACAATATTATATGTCAATTAGGTCTTAAGATATAATAAAAGTAAGATTTTAATGCGTAATTGTGGATATGGTAACACATTCATATAAGTGAGTATAACGTTTATTCCTTGTCTTAGTAAAAATGTTTCACACACTCTGCACCATGCTCTGATGAGGGAATTAAATGCCCAGAACTATCTAGAACCCTTGAAGACAGAGACATGAGAGTACTGACAGGGAAACTGAATCTAGAAATTGATGGCTGTTTGAGAAGCCACTTCCTCTCGACCCTCATTCAGATCCACCCAGGGTTAGAAAAATGTGCAG
The DNA here is from genome assembly GCA_004026545.1 of Mormoops blainvillei. NCBI lineage: Eukaryota > Metazoa > Chordata > Mammalia > Chiroptera > Mormoopidae > Mormoops > Mormoops blainvillei. The sequence goes on along the minus strand of PVJD01012869.1, from coordinate 1,834 downwards.
GACATGATAAAAGGATTGTGGTGAGTTTTCCAACTTCTTCCTAACAGCAACAACCACCACTAGCTCCACTTTCCAAGGACAATGAGGACAACAGGAGGGCAAGCAGAGTGGCACACAAACTGACAAAAGTCAGACATCTGTGAGGCACTTGCCTCTTCAAGCAGCGGGGACCTTTCTGGAAGCCTGTCACCCAGCTGCCCCAAGGTCCTTATGAGCCCTCTGTGTTTTTATGGAGGAAATTGGCACACGAGGTGCTTTTTTGTTGGACATACAGACTAGTTATGAATCTTGTTCAGTTACATAAACATTGTTTTGGACATTTTAAAGGTTTTTTTGAAACAATATATTTGGTATGATATTTCTTAAAATTATATGACTTTTGGTCGTATAAAAGAGATCAAGTATCAGCAGGTTTGGCCTTTTCCAAGGCCTCTCTTCTTGGCTAGTAGATGGTCACACTCTTGTTGTGACCTCACAGGGTTGTCTCTCTGTGTATGCACACATTTGGAGTCTCTCTCTGTCTGTGTCCCAATCTCCTCGTCTTATAAGGACACCAGGAATATTAGATTACATCCATATAACAACCCTCTTTAAATTTAATTACCTCTTTAAAGACCATGTCTCCAAATATGGTTGAATTCTAAGGTAAGGGGACAGGGTTCCAATGGATGAACTTGGGAGCGGTTGAGGGGCTGTCACAGATCAGTCCACAACTCACTGTTTCTTTTCTAGCATAGAAAGCATTAATTCAACTTAGAGTCTTCACTTCTTGTATGGACAACCAGAAGAATAGTACTGCATTTATTCAAATGTAACACAATTTATGTATTCCAGCATGTCTATTGGTGGGCAACACAGGTATGCATATATAAAAATAAAATCTATGTGGCCACCATATATTTAAACATAAACACATGTGCTTTTGTGTACTTTTAAGAGGACTGTCTTCCAAAAAGAGCAGATTTATTGCTTTAATATGGAGTTAGGCTAGACTGCCAGTGGCCCATATAAGGGGTTATTTAGGATGAATTATTTCAGACTCTTTAATACACAAGGTCCCCATTTTATATATAAGGATGCACAAAGGCTGTAAGTGAAGGGATGTGAGTTATTGAATGCAAATTGGAAACAAGAGAGCAGGAGGTAGCTATGTTTATATTTGATGAAATAGACTTTGAGGACAAAGCTGTCACTGGAAACAGAGGTCCTTTATAATGATACAGGGTCCCCTCATTATTAAAGCTTTGGGAATTAGGAGACAGAATTGTAGAATCCTGTGGACCAAGGCCTCGGGATTAAGATAAACCAAAATAATTTTGGTGGATTGTTGTTGAGCAGATCCTAAACATATGAAAACTTCTAGAATCCTGATATTTGCCTTGACAGCTGGGACCTGGGAGTGGTCACTGTTTGTATTATACTTTCTTATGTCTTAAGCTCCCAGAAAATTAGTTTAGATTGTCCACTTCATTAAAAATAAATACATATCAGAATACAGTCTAAACTTAAATCTGGCATGACTCAGGCTTCATTGTTTTCCTGAAAAATACACGCGAGGATATTTCTGGTTTCAAGTGACAAATAGATTAAACATTTCTGTATTTTGGAAAGTCCAAAACAGCATGGCATCATTGTCAGCAGAGATATAAGGCTTATGACATGTCCTTCATTGTTACAAATATTTTGCACTATAGTTATTCTAATAAATCATTAAATAGGTGTCTCAGACCTTGCTATTATGATAGAATTACTTTTCATATTCTTTTGATGTCCTGTGCACATGACCTCAGAAACACAAGGAGCTCCTTGAGATGCCTCTTCATTTCCATTTAGT